>VDFB02157226.1:56973-67696 GCA_007258455.2 Sequoia sempervirens | reverse complement strand
TGAGTTTTGGATCTGATTTTTGGGACCCATTTTTGGACCCTGGACACTGGACCTGGACCCCCCACCCTGAACCCTAATCCCTAAACCTAGTCCCTTGACCCTTAACAAGTAACCCTTGACCTTGAACCTTGGACCCTGAAGCCTGGACCCTGGACCCTGGACCCCGGACCTTGACCTTGAACCATGAACAGTACACCCTAAACCATGAGGCTTGGACCTTGAACCCTGAACCACGACCCCAAACCCTCGACCCTACACCTGGACCTTGAACCCTAAACCTTGGATCTTAGACCTTAAAGCCTAAACGTAAACCGAGGACCCTAGACCCTAAAGCCCGATTGTTAGACACTGAACCGTGAACATGGGCCCCGAACCCTTAACCATTGACCCTAGACCTTGAACCTTGAACTCGGACCCTGAACCCAGTACCGTAAACCCGGACCCTGCACCTTGGCCCCTGCACCTTGGACCCTAGACCCTCGACCCTGGACTCCGAGACACGACCCAGTTTTGGAACAAGATTTTATGATCCATCTTTACTTTTGGAGCCAGTATCCTGGGATGGAACTTTCAAAACATGAGTTTTGGATCCGATTCGTGGGACCCATGTTTGGACCTTGAACACTGGACCTAGAACCTAGACCCCGAACCCTTGACCTTGGATCCTAGACCTTAAAACCTAAAACTAGGACCCCTGACCCTGAACCCATACCCTAAACCCTTTCAACCTTCACCCTAGACATTGAGCCCTAAACATGGACACTAAACCTTGGACCCCAAACACTTGACCATCGACCCTGAACCCTTAACCCTTAACCTTGGACCCTGAACCTGGACCCTTGGATGCTGAACTGTGAGCATGGACCCTGAACCCTGAACCTTAAACCCATAACCCAAATCCTGGACCTTGGACCTTGAACCCTGACCCCGAACCCTAAACCTTGGATCTTAGACCTTAAAACCTAAACCTAAACCTAAACCCCTTAACCGTCAACATGGGCCCTGACCCCTTAACCCTGGACCTTGAATCGTGAACTTGGACACTGAACCCTAAACCTTAAACTCTGAACCCTGAACCCAAACCCTCGACACTGACCTTGGTCCATGAAACCTAGACCCTGCACCCTCGACCCTTAACCCTTGGCCTTTAACCTTTGACCCTGGACCCTGGACCCTGGACCCTGAACTTGGACCTTGAACCATGAACCCTAAACCCCGAGCCTTGAACATTGAAGCCCGAACCCCGAACCCTGGACCCTAAAGCTAGACCCTAGACACTAAACCCTAAACCTTGGACCCCGGACCCTGGACCCTGAACCGCGAGCATGGACCCTGAACACTGAACCTAGACTCCTGGACCCTGAACCCTTTTCCCTGGACCTTGAACCCTGAACTTGGACCCCGAACCCAGGACCTCAGACCCGTAACTTGAATCCTGGACCTTGGACCTTGAACCCTCGACCCTGAACCCTAAACCTTGGATCTTAGACCTTAAAACCTGAACCTAAACCCCTTATCTGTCAACATGGGCCCTGCCCCTTAACCCCGCGCCTTGAACCGTGAACTTGGACCCTGAACCCTAAATCTTAAACTCTGAACCCTGAACCCGAACCCTCGACCCTCGACACTAACCTTGGTCCATGAAACCTAGACCCTGCACCCTTGACCCTTAACCCTGGACCCTGGACCCTGAACCCTGAACTTGGACCTTGAACCATGAACCCTAAACCCCGAGCCTTGAACATTGAAGCCCGAAGCCCGAACCCTGGACCCTAAAGCTAGACCCTAAACCCTAAACCTTGGACCCCAAACCCTAACCCCTCGACCCTTGATCCTGGACCCTGGACCTGGAACCCTGTACCCTGGACTTGGAACCATGACGCTGATCGGATGGGACTTCGATACGAGACCCACTTTTGGAACATGAGTTTTGGATCTGATTTTTGGGACCCATTTTTGGACCCTGGACACTTGACCTGGAACCCCCACCCTGAACCCTAATCCCTAAACCTAGTCCCTTGACCCTTAACAAGTAACCCTTGACCTTGAACCTTGGACCCTGAAGCCTGGACCCTGGACCCCGGACCTTGACCTTGAACCCTGTACCCTGAACTTGGACCTTGAACCATGAACCGTACACCCTAAACCATGAGGCTTGGACCTTGAACCCTGAACCACGACCCCAAACCCTCGACCCTACACCTGGACCTTGAACCCTAAACCTTGGATCTTAGACCTTAAAGCCTAAACGTAAACCGAGGACCCTAGACCCTAAAGCCCGATTGTTAGACACTGAACCGTGAACATGGGCCCCGAACCCTTAACCATTGACCCTAGACCTTGAACCTTGAACTCGGACCCTGAACCCAGTACCGTAAACCCGGACCCTGCACCTTGGCCCCTGCACCTTGGACCCTAGACCCTCGACCCTCGACTCCGAGACACGACCCAGTTTTGGAACAAGATTTTATGATCCATCTTTACTTTTGGAGCCAGTATCCTGGGATGGAACTTTCAAAACATGAGTTTTGGATCCGATTCATGGGACCCATGTTTGGACCTTGAACACTGGACCTAGAACCTAGACCCCGAACCCTTGACCTTGGATCCTAGACCTTAAAACCTAAAACTAGGACCCCTGACCCTGAACCCATACCCTAAACCCTTTCAACCTTCACCCTAGACATTGAGCCCTAAACATGGACACTAAACCTTGGACCCCAAACACTTGACCATCGACCCTGAACCCTTAACCCTTAACCTTGGACCCTGAACCTGGACCCTTGGATGCTGAACTGTGAGCATGGACCCTGAACCCTGAACCTTAAACCCATAACCCAAATCCTGGACCTTGGACCTTGAACCCTGACCCCGAACCCTAAACCTTGGATCTTAGACCTTAAAACCCAAACCTAAACCTAAACCCCTTAACCGTCAACATGGGCCCTGACCCCTTAGCCCTGGACCTTGAACCGTGAACTTGGACACTGAACCCTAAACCTTAAACTCTGAACCCTGAACCCAAACCCTCGACACTGACCTTGGTCCATGAAACCTAGACCCTGCACCCTCGACCCTTAACCCTTGGCCTTTAACCTTTGACCCTGGACCCTGGACCCTGGACTTGGACCTTGAACCATGAACCCTAAACCCCGAGCCTTGAACATTGAAGCCCGAACCCCGAACCCTGGACCCTAAAGCTAGACCCTAGACCCTAAACCCTAAACCTTGGACCCCGGACCCTGGACCCTGAACCGCGAGCATGGACCCTGAACACTGAACCTAGACTCCTGGACCCTGAACCCTTTTCCCTGGACCTTGAACCCTGAACTTGGACCCCGAACCCAGGACCTCGGACCCGTAACTTGAGTCCTGGACCTTGGACCTTGAACCCTCGACCCTGAACCCTAAACCTTGGATCTTAGACCTTAAAACCTGAACCTAAACCCCTTAACCGTCAACATGGGCCCTGACCCCTTAACCCCGCGCCTTGAACCGTGAACTTGGACCCTGAACCCTAAATCTTAAACTCTGAACCCTGAACCCGAACCCTCGACCCTCGACACTGACCTTGGTCCATGAAAGACCTAGACCCTTGACCCCTTAACCCTGGACCCTGGACCCTGAACCCTGAACTTGGACCTTGAACCATGAACCCTAAACCCCGAGCCTTGAACATTGAAGCCCGAAGCCCGAACCCTGGACCCTAAAGCTAGACCCTAAACCCTAAACCTTGGACCCCAAACCCTAACCCCTCGACCCTTGATCCTGGACCCTGGACCTGGAACCCTGTACCCTGGACTTGGAACCATGACGCTGATCGGATGGGACTTCGATACGAGACCCACTTTTGGAACATGAGTTTTGGATCTGATTTTTGGGACCCATTTTTGGACCCTGGACACTGGACTTGGAACCTCCACCCTGAACCCTAATCCCTAAACCTAGTCCCTTGACCCTTAACAAGTAACCCTTGACCTTGAACCTTGGACCCTGAAGCCTGGACCCTGGACCCTGGACCCTAGACCCTGGACCCCGGACCTTGACCTTGAACCCTGTACCCTGAACTTGGACCTTGAACCATGAACCGTACACCCTAAACCATGAGGCTTGGACCTTGAACCCTGAACCACGACCCCAAACCCTCGACCCTACACCTGGACCTTGAACCCTAAACCTTGGATCTTAGACCTTAAAGCCTAAACGTAAATCGAGGACCTTAGACCCTAAAGCCCGATTGTTAGACACTGAACCGTGAACATGGGCCCCGAACCCTTAACCATTGACCCTAGACCTTGAACCTTGAACTCGGACCCTGAACCCAGTACCGTAAACCCAGACCCTGCACCTTGGCCCCTGCACCTTGGACCCTAGACCCTCGACCCTGGACTCCGAGACACGACCCAGTTTTGGAACAAGATTTTATGATCCATCTTTACTTTTGGAGCCAATATCCTGGGATGGAACTTCGAGGATAGGACAGGGTCGACGAGGCCTGGCGGAATTGGGTCTAACGACAGGGGAAGGGACTGTCGGGGGTTGACGTCACATACGAGAATGGATGGGCGGTACGAGATCGCACGAATGGTCATTGCGTCGTGAATGCTTTCCCCAAGACAGTGTGGCGACAAGTTCATCACGGGTGCGATCATACCAGCGTTAGTGCACCGGATCCCATCAGAACTCCGCAGTTAAGCGCGCTTGGGCCGGAGTAGTACTGGGATGGGTGACCTCCCGGGAAGTCCCGGTGTTGCACCCTTTTTTAGTGTTTGGTCGAGTGACCCATTTTTGGGACACATTTTTTGAATCCACTCTTGGGACACAATTTTAGAGTGCATTTTTTGGAGCCCACTTTCGAGACCCCTATTATCTAAGGTGGCCTAGTCATGGGCCTGGGGTCAACTGTCACGGGCCATGCCTCTGCGCGGCACGAAAACAACGACGGGGTACTCTCATTCCCCCATAAGGTTTATTCGGCGGATTCCCAGGCAACTGTAGGAAAAATCCACATTTCCACTTTTGGCTTGGGAAACCATTACCGCACACGGTTCCCCTTCACCTAGCCTTGAGAAGCCATCATAATACCGAGCCCTCGAAGAATATCGCATCCTCCCAATATCATGATAACCTTCCTTTGGTTCCACCCACGGACTTGGTTGTGGTCTTTACTTGTCCTGCTGCTCACTTTGGAACCCTGTTCCGGACCCTGTCTTGAACCCCGGTGCACTGGGAACACCCCCGGTGGCCCCTTGGAACAACCTTGTTCTGCACTTTGGTGCAACCCCTGGTTGTTTATGGAACACCCCTGGTGCTCTATTTTGGTCCCTAGTTCGACCCTTGGTGGAAGCCCGGTGCGCCCCTCGAACGCCCTGGTGCAGCCCCGGTGCTCCCCTGGAACGGACTAGTGCACCCTTGGTGCGACCCTTGGTGCAACCCCCGATGCACTTGGAACACCCCTGGTGCCCCCTCGGAACAACCTTGTTCTACAATTTGGTGAAAACCCTGGTGCACCTGGAACACCCCTGGTGGTCCCCTCGGTACTCTGCTTTGGTCCCTGGTGCGACCCCGGTGCACCCCTGGAACGGACCGGTGCAAGCCCCATTGCGCTTGGAACAACCTTGCTCTGCACTTTGGCGCAACCCCCAGTGCTCCCCTTGGTACTCTGTTTTGGTCCCTTGTGCGACCCTTGTTGTAACCCCAGTGCTCCCCCTGGACACTGGAACTGGAACTCCGAAGCTAAGATCCAGTGCATGTCCAGATCGTCCAAGTCGCCCGGGACACCAGAGTCAGCCCTCGTGGTCCCCTTGGACATCGGAATTGGGACTCTGAAGCCAAGATCCAGTGCACGTCCAAGTCGTCCAAGTCACGCACGTCCCCAACTCGCCCCTGGTGCTCCCCTTGCATGCTAGAACTGGAACTCCGAAGCCAAGACCCAGTGCATGTCTGAGTCGTCCAAGTCGCCGAGTTCGCAAAGTCGTCCAAGTCGCCGAAGAGAAGATCCAGGGCATGTCCGAGTCCTCAAAAAACAGGGTCCAAAAATAGGTCCCAAAAATCGGGCTCCAAAAGTGGGTCCCCAAAATCGGGTCCCAAAACTCGGCTCCGAAAATCGAGGCCCAAAAGGTGGGACTGCATTGAGTCCCAGAAAAATGGCTCCAAAAATAGGTCCCAAAAATTGGCTCCGAAAATGGGTCCCAAAAATCGGCTCCGAAAATGGGTACCAAAAATCGGGTCCAAAAATGGGGGGCCCAAAACTCGACTCCGAAAATCGAGCCCAGAAAAAGAGTCTCCAAAGAATCGGGCTCCAAAAGTGATTTGAAGCTGCATCTCGAAAATCAGGCCCCAAAAGGAATGGGGCTGCATTAGTCATGAGGAAAAATGGCTCCAATGGGTCCAAGAATTGGCTCGAGGCTGGGTCCCAAAATCCGGAGTCCAAGTGGGGAATCCCAAAGCTTCGACTCACATTCAAGGCCCAAAAAGGAGTCTCAAAATCGGGCTCAAAGCGGGTCCCAAATCGGGATCGAAGTGGATCCCAAAACTTCGGCTCCAAGTCGCCCAAGTCGCCAAGTCTCGTCCAAGTCTCGCCAAGTCTCGCCAAGTCGCCGACGTCGCCGACGTATATATATATATATATATATATATATATATATATATATATATATATGAGCTCTGGGGCGGGGACGGGTCTTTCGGAATGGGACTCCGTTGGGGGCCTCTCGAATGACACCACCCCCCTATATAAGCTATTTGTACCAATCCCAGACATCGGTAGGATGACGCCGAAGAATGACCCAGCTCCCCGATTTACGACTTTTGGATCCAAACTTTTGGACCCACTTTTGGGGCCAGGGAATTTTTGAATTTGTTTTTTGGAGCCGTTTTTGGGCAATTTTAGGAGCGATTTAGGAACCACTTTTTGGAGCCGGTTTTAGGACTATTTTGGACCACATTTTTGGGACTGATCCGATTACACTTTTTGGAGCTTGATTTTGGGCAGGTTTGGGGACCCGCACGGGCGTTTCCGAGGCTGGATTTGGGACCCACTTTTGGAGCCCGTTTTTCGGAGCCGATTTTTGGGACCCATTTTCGGAGCCGACTTTTGGAGCCCGATTTTCGGAGCTGAGTTTGGGGACCCAATTTCGGAGCCCGATTCTCGGAGCCGATTTTTGGGACCCGTTTTTGGAGCCCGATTTTCGGAGCCAATTTCTGGGACCCATTTTCGGAGCCGATTTTTGGGACCTATTTTTGGAGCCATTTTCCTGGGACTCAATGCAGTCCCACCTTTTGGGGCTCGATTTTCGGAGCCGAGTTTCGGGACCCAATTTCGGATCCTGATTATCGGAGCCGATTTTTCGGACCCATTTTCAGAGCCGATCTTTGGGACCCGTTTTTAGAGTCAATTTTGGTGCCGATTTTTGGGACCCATTTTCGGAGCCATTTTTTGGACCCCGATTTTCAGACCCGATTCAATCCCGCTTTTCCGCACCCCTGCGAGTTCCTACACCGCTCGCACCCGTTTTTGGGACCCATTTTTAGAGCCGATTTTTGGAGCCCTTTTTCTTAGACTCGATCCAGTCCGAGCTTTCGGGGCTCGATTTTCGGAGCCGAGTTTGGGGACCCAATTTCGGAGCCGATTTTTGGGACCCGTTTTTTGGAGCCCATTTTCGGAGCCGATCTTTGGGGACCCATTTTCAGAGCCGGTTTTTGGGACCCAGTTTTGGAGCCGAGTGTTGGGACCCATTTTCCGAGCCGATTTTTGGGACCCGATTCAATCCCACTTTTCTGCACCGCTGCGAGTTCCTGCAACACTCGCACCCAGTTTTGGGGCCGATTTTCGGGACCCATTTTCGGACCCAGTTTTCAGAGCCGACTGTTTGGACCCGATTCAATCCCACTTTTCCGCACCCCTGCGAGTTCCTGCACCGCTCGCACCCATTTTCGGACCCGATTTTTGGGTCCCGATTCAATCCCACTTTTACGCACCCCTGCGGGTTCCTGCACCGGTCGCACCGCTGCGAGCCCCTGCAACACTCGCACCCATTTCCGCACCCGTGCGAGTTAAGCGCGCTCGGGCCGGAGTAATACTGGGATGGGTGCCCTCCCGGGAAGTCTCGGTGTTGCACCCTTTTCTAGTGTTTTATCGGATGACCCGTTTTTGGAGCTGATTTTCGGGACCCACTTTTGGAGCTCGATTCACCGGTTGATTTTTAGGACCAGCACGACTCGATTTTGAGAGCCGATTTTTGGGACCGTTTGGGAACCTTAATCTTTGGGACCCATTTTGATTACCCGATTTTTAGGACCTATTTTTGGAACTCTTTTTGGGAAGCTCCATCAGTCCCGCAACCAGGGCTGCAGATTTTGGAGCGAGTTTGGGACCACTTTTGGAGCCCAATTCGAAGCCCGATTTTTTTGGGACCCATTTTGGGACGGATCTTTGGGACCCATTCCGGAATTTTTGGGACCTATATTTGGAGCCCTTTTTCCTGGGCCTCGATCCATCCCACCTTTTGGGGCTCGATTTTCGGAGCCGAGTTTTGAGACCCAATTTCGGAGCCGATTTTTGGGACACGTTTTCCGAGCCGACTTTTGGGACCCATTTTCGGAGCCAATTTTCGGGACCCATTTTCAGAGCCGATCTTTGCGGACCCATTTTCAACGCCGATTTTTGGGACCCATTTTCCGAGCCGACTTTTGGACCCCGACTTTTTGGACCCGATTCAATCCCACTTTTTCGCACCCCTGCGAGTTCCTGCAACACTCGCACCCGGTTTTGGGGGCGATTTTCAGGACCTGATTCAACCCCACTTTTCCGCAATGCTGTGAGTTCCTGCAACACTCGCGCCCAGTTTCGGGACCCATTTTCTGACCCGATTTTTGGGACCCGATTCAGTCCCACGTTTCTGCACCGCTCGCACCCATTTCCGCACCGTTGCGAGCCCCTGTAGCACTCGCACCCATTTCGACACCCGTGCGAGTTAAGCGCGCTGGGGCCGGAGTAGTACTGGGATGGGTGACCTCCCGGGAGGTGCCGGTGTTGCACCCTTTTCCAGTGTTTTATCGGATGACCCATTTTTTCGACCCCTATTCTCTAAAGGTGGCCCGGCCACGAGCCTAGGGCCCGCCAATGGGACTCGACTCAGGGACCTGCTGTACAAGACCACTGGGACGGGGCTCCGATGCGGCACTGGAACGCCCCAGCATTGGACGCCCTGTCCACCTTGGAACTGGACAACCGCTGGAAAGCCCCCCCCAGGAACATGCACCCCCGTATACCCCACATCGGATCGGTCTTGGGGAAGGGAAACCCCAAACCCGGGACATGACCCCTGGACGAGACAAGATGGGCGGGACGAGATCGCACGGAAGGTGACTGCGTTGTTAGTGTGTGCAAGGCGATTAATGAGCTGACAAGTCCTTGATGGGTGCGATCATAGCAGCGTTAGTGCACCGGATCCCATCAGAACTCCGCAGTTAAGCGCGCTTGGGCCGGAGTAGTACTGGGATGGGTGACCTCCCGGGAAGTCCCGGTGTTGCACCCTTTTTTTTAGTGTTTGGTCGAGTGACCCATTTTTGGGACACATTTTTAGAATGCATCTTTTGGAGCCCACTTTCGAGACCCCTAGTCCCTAAGTCGCCCAGGTCCAGCGCATGTCCAAGTCGTCGAACCCAAGATCCAGTGCATGTCCAAGTCGCCAAGTTCCGGGGTGGGGATGGGACGGGACTGTCGGAATGGGACTCCGTGGGCGGCCTCTCGAATGACACCACCCCCCTATATAAGCTATTTGTCCGATTCCCAGAAATCGGTAGGATGACGCCGAAATATGATCAAGCCCCCCGATTTACGAGTTTTGGATCCAAACTTTTGGAGCCCGATTTTCGGGGCCGATTTTTGGGCCCCATTTTCGGAGCCCGGTTTTCGGGGCCGATTTTTGGGCCCTGTTTTTGGAGCCTGTTTTTCTGGACTCGATCCAGTCCCACTTATTGGGGCTTGATTTTCGGAGCCGAGTTTCGGGGCCCACTTTTGGAGCCCAATTTTTGGGACCCATTTTCAGAGCCGATCTCTGGGGCCGATTTTTGGGACTTATTTTTGGAGACTCTTTTCGGGCTCGATCCAGTCCCACCTCTCGGGGCTCGATTTTCGGGACCCACTTTTGGAGCCCGATTCTCGGGACCCATTTTCGGAGCCAATTTTTGGGACCCATTTTCAGAGCCGATGTTTGGGACCGATTCTCGGAGCCGATTTTTAGGACCCGTTATCGGAGCCGGTCTCTGGGACCCATTTTCAGAGCCCCGAAAGCCAAGATCCAGTGCATGTCCAAGTCATCCAAGTCGCGCATGGTGCTCCCCTTGGACACCGAAACTTCGAAGCCAAGATCCGGTGCATGTCCAAGTCGCCCCTGGTGCTCCCCTTGGACACTGGAACTCCGAAGCCAAGATCCAATGCATGTCCAAGTCGTCCAATTCGCGCAGGTCGTTCAAGTCGCCCAAGTTGTCCCGACGCTCCCCTTGGACGCTGGAACTGGAATTGGAACTCCGATGCCAAGATCCAGTGCATATCCAAGTCCTCCTGGCCCCGTAGGCCGCCCCTGGTGCTCCCATTGGTCATCGGAACTGAAACTCCGAAGCCAAGATCCGGTGCATGTACCAGCCGCCCCTGGTGCTTCCCTTGGACAATGGAACCGGAACTCCCAAGCCAAGATCCAGTGCATGTCCAAGTCGCCCC
>VDFB02157226.1:40436-56873 GCA_007258455.2 Sequoia sempervirens | reverse complement strand
TTCCGTCTCGGCCCTGAGAGAACACATACCCCCCTATATAAGCTATTTGTCCGAATCCCAGGCATCGGTAGGATGACACCGAGAAACGGCCGAACCCCCCGATTTCCAACTTTTTGCACTGAGCTCGTTGTGCATCGCATCGGACTCGTTCGACACCCTCGAATCCATCGACTTGCACCCTCAAGTCGATATGTTCCCCTATAGGCCCCCGAGCTCGGATTCCCAACTCGCCCCGCATTCGGACTGGGCCTTAGGAGAACACATACCCCCTATATAAGCTATTTGTCTGAATCCCAGGCATCGGTAGGATGACACCTCAAAACGCCTGAATCCCCCGATTTCCGACTTTTCATACCGAGCTGGGCGCACTCGAGTTCTCATGTCGGCCCTCCCAATCTGGTTCGGAACTCGGCTCTTATGCTGACTCGGACAAAACAGAATTCATACCCCCCTATATAAGCGATTTGTCTAAATCCTAGGCGTCGGTAGGATGACGCTGAGAAACAGTCAAACACCCCGATTTCTGACTTTTCGCACCGAGCTGGGCGCACTCGAGTTCCCAACTCGGATTCCCCAACCCGAGCTCTGAACCGTGTCCAAAACTCCGACGCAACCCTTGGCTCGGCCCAACTCGGCTCCCTGTCCGACTCAGCTCGCCCTCCAACTCAGCTCGCCTGCCTGACTCAGCTCCCCTGGCTCAGCTCGGCTCGCCTGCCTGACTCAGCTCGGGTCGAGCTCCCAGCCCGAAATCGCCTTGGAGCACTGCCCTGGCCCCTTAGCACACTCCACTCCCTTACATAAGCTATTTGTCTGATTCCCAGGCATCGGTAGGATGTCGCTTAAAATGATCAAAAGCCCCGATTTTTAAGGCCCAATTTTGGGACCCATTTGTTTAGGTCGATTTTGGGAACTTTTTTCAGACCCAATTTTTGCAGCCAAATTTTGGGACCCCTTTTTCGAGCCAAATTTTGGGACCCCTTCTTGGAACCCGCTTTTGGACTTTGAACCCTTGACCCTGAACCCTAAACCCTAAACCTAAACCCTGAACCCTGAACCCTGTACCTCGAACCCTGAACATTGAAACCTGGCCCCGAACCCTAGAACCTGCACCCTCGACCCTAGACACTTGACCCTGGACCCTGGATCTTGACCTTAGACCTTGAACCCTGAACTTGGACCTTGAACATTGAACCCTGAACCCCGAACTATGGAGCCTAAAGCGTGATCCGAAACCCTGAACCGTGGACCTCGAACCCTAAACCTTGAACATGGAACCCACCACCATGAACCCTAAACCCAAACCCTGAACCTTGAACCTTGAAACCCTAACCATGACCCCTTCACCCTAGACCCTAAATATGGCCCCTGAACCATGGACCCCAAACCCTTGACCCTCGGAATTGAACCTTGGACCCTGGACCTTGAACCCTAGACTTGGACTTTGAACCCTTGATCTTGAACCGCAAACATGGACCCCGAACCCCGAACCCTTGACCCTCGACCTAAAACCATAAACCTTAAATCCTAGACCCTTTACCTTGAACATTGAACCCTGAAACCTTAACCTCAGTCCTTGAACCCTGAACCATGAAACCTTGACCCTAGACCCTTAAACCAAGACCTTGAACACTAAACCCTAAACTGGAACCTCAAACCCCTCACCCTTGACCCTAGACCGTGGACCCTAAACTTGGAATCCCCCACCATGTACCTTGACCTCGAACCCCTCACACTTGACCCTAGACCGTGAACCCTAAACTCTGGACCTTGAAGCCTGGACCTTGGATCGTTGACCCTAAACCTTGAACCCTTCAACCTTCACCTTAAACCCTTGACCTTGAACCTTGAACCCTAAACACGGACCCTGAACCTTGGACCCCGAACACTTGACCCTCAACCTTGAACCCTGAACCCTTGACCTTAGACCCTAAACCCTGAACCTGGACCCTTAGACCCTGAACCTTGGACCCTAGACCCCGAGCCGTGAACATGAACCCTGAACCCTTGACCCTAGACCTTGGTCCCTCACCTTGGACCCTAAACCTTAAACCCTGGTCCTTGACCTTAGACCTTTAATCCTGAACCTCGACCTTAGACCCTAAACCCTTAACCTTGAACTGTTGACCCTTAACCCTTAAACCTTCAACCTTCACCCTCGACCCTCGACCTTGAACCGTGAACCCTAAACACGAGCCTTGAAACTTGGACCCAGAACACTTGATCCTCAACCTTGAACCATGATCCCTCAACTTGGACCCTAAACCCTGAACCTGAACCTGAACCTCGAACCCCAGACCCTTAACCCTTAACCCAAGACCTTGGACCTTGAACCCTACACCCCGAGCCTTGAACATGCAACCTGAATTGTGAACATGGAGCCTAAACCCTGAACCTTGAACCCAAAATTTGAACCCTAAACGCCGGACGTGGAACCCCCACCCTGGGCCTCGATCCCCAAACATGGACCCTTGACCCTTAACCAATAACCTTCAACCCTGAAGCCTGAAGCCTGACCCCCTACCCTCGACACTTGACACTGGACCTTGACCTTGGACCGTGAGCTCTGAACCTGGACCCTAGACCCTGGACCTTGAACCATGAACCCTAAACCCTAAACCTTAAACCTTGAGCCTTGAACATTGAAGCCTGAACCCCGAACCGTGGACCGTAAAGCCAGACCCTAAACCCTCAACCCTTGATCCTGGACCTTGGACCCTGTAACCTGGACCCTAAACCTTGAACCATGAAGCTGATCGGATGGGACTTCGAGACGGGGCCCAATTTTGGAACATGAGTTTTGGATCCGATTTTTGGGACCCATTTTTGGACCCTGGACCCGTGACCCTTAACCAGTAACCCTAGACCTCGACCCCTGAACCTTGACCCCGTACCCTCGACCCTCGACCCTTGGCCCTTAACCCTGGACCCTATACCCTGAACCCCAAACTTGTACCTCGAACCATGGGCCCGAAACCCTAAACCCTAAACCACGAAGCCTTGAACATCAAGGCCCTGGACCTAAACTCGACCTTAAAGCTGCATCTTTGTGACCCCGGACCATGAACTTGAACCTTGTACTCGACTCCTGAACTATGAAGTCGACGGATGGGATTTTGGATCCTAGACCTTAAAACCTAAAACTAGGACCCCTGACCCTGAACCCATACCCTAAACCCTTTCAACCTTCACCCTAGACATTGAGCCCTAAACATGGACACTAAACCTTGGACCCCAAACACTTGACCATCGACCCTGAACCCTTAACCCTTAACCTTGGACCCTGAACCTGGACCCTTGGATGCTGAACTGTGAGCATGGACCCTGAACCCTGAACCTTAAACCCATAACCCAAATCCTGGACCTTGGACCTTGAACCCTGACCCCGAACCCTAAACCTTGGATCTTAGACCTTAAAACCCAAACCTAAACCTAAACCCCTTAATCACAACATAATTCCGACCCTTTAGCCCCTGGACCTGAACTGTGAACTTGGACACCTAACCCTAAACCTTAAACTCCGAACCTCAACCCAAACCTCGATTAATCGACCTTGGTCCATGAAACCTAGACCCTGCACCCTTGACCCTTAACCCTTGGCCTTTAACCTTTGACCCTGGACCCTGGACCCTGGACTTGGACCTTGAACCATGAACCCTAAACCCCGAGCCTTGACCATTGAAGCCCGAACCCCGAACCCTGGACCCTAAAGCTAGACCCTAGACCCTAAACCCTAAACCTTGGACCCCGGACCCTGGACCCTGAACCGCGAGCATGGACCCTGAACACTGAACCTAGACTCCTGGACCCCGAACCCTTTTCCCTGGACCTTGAACCCTGAACTTGGACCCCGAACCCAGGACCTCGGACCCGTAACTTGAGTCCTGGACCTTGGACCTTGAACCCTCGACCCTGAACCCTAAACCTTGGATCTTAGACCTTAAAACCTGAACCTAAACCCCTTAACCGTCAACATGGGCCCTGACCCCTTAACCCCGCGCCTTGAACCGTGAACTTGGACCCTAAACCCTAAATCTTAAACTCTGAACCCTGAACCCGAACCCTCGACCCTCGACACTGACCTTGGTCCATGAAACCTAGACCCTGCACCCTTGACCCTTAACCCTGGACCCTGGACCCTGAACCCTGAACTTGGACCTTGAACCATGAACCCTAAACCCCGAGCCTTGAACATTGAAGCCCGAACCCCGAACCCTGGACCCTAAAGCTAGACCCTAAACCCTAAACCTTGGACCCCAAACCCTAACCCCTCGACCCTTGATCCTGGACCCTGGACCTGGAACCCTGTACCCTGGACTTGGAACCATGACGCTGATCGGATGGGACTTCGATACGAGACCCACTTTTGGAACATGAGTTTTGGATCTAATTTTTCGGACCCATTTTTGGACCCTGGACACTGGACCTGGAACCCCCAACCTGAACCCTAATCGCTAAACCTAGTCCCTTGACCCTTAACAAGTAACCCTTGACCTTGAACCTGACCCCTAAGCTCGACCTTGAACCCTGTACCCTGAACTTGGACCTTGAACCATGAACCCTACACCCTAAACCATGAAGCTTGGACCTTGAACCCTGAACCATGACCCCAAACCCTCAACCCTACACCTGGACCTTGAACCCTAAACCTTGGATCTTTAGAACCCAAAGCCTAAACGAAACCGAGGACTCCTAGGACCCTAAAGTTCGATTGTTAGACACTGAACCGTGAACATGGGCCCCGAACCCTTAACCATTGACCCTAGACCTTGAACCTTGAACTCGGACCCTGAACCCAGTACCGTAAACCCGGACCCTGCACCTTGGCCCCTACACCTTGGACCCTAGACCCTCGACCCTGGACTCCGAGACACGACCCAGTTTTGGAACATAGACCTTGGTCCCTCACCTTGGACCCTAAACCTTAAACCCTGGTCCTTGACCTTAGACCTTTAATCCTGAACCTCGACCTTAGACCCTAAACCCTTAACCTTGAACTGTTGACCCTTAACCCTTAAACCTTCAACCTTCACCCTCGACCCTCGACCTTGAACCGTGAACCCTAAACACGAGCCTTGAAACTTGGACCCAGAACACTTGATCCTCGACCTTGAACCATGATCCCTCAACTTGGACCCTAAACCCTGAACCTGAACCTGAACCTCGAACCCCAGACCCTTAACCCTTAACCCAAGACCTTGGACCTTGAACCCTACACCCCGAGCCTTGAACATGCAACCTGAATTGTGAACATGGACCCTAAACCCTGAACCTTGAACCCAAAATTTGAACCCTAAACGCCGGACGTGGAACCCCCACCCTGGGCCTCGATCCCCAAACATGGACCCTTGACCCTTAACCAATAACCTTCAACCCTGAAGCCTGAAGCCTGACCCCCTACCCTCGACACTTGACACTGGACCTTGACCTTGGACCGTGAGCTCTGAACCTGGACCCTAGACCCTGGACCTTGAACCATGAACCCTAAACCCTAAACCTTAAACCTTGAGCCTTGAACATTGAAGCCTGAACCCCGAACCGTGGACCGTAAAGCAAGACCCTAAACCCTCGACCCTTGATCCTGGACCTTGGACCCTGTAACCTGGACCCTAAACCTTGAACCATGAAGCTGATCGGATGGGACTTCGAGACGGGGCCCAATTTTGGAACATGAGTTTTGGATCCGATTTTTGGGACCCATTTTTGGACCCTGGACCCGTGACCCTTAACCAGTAACCCTAGACCTCGAACCCTGAACCTTGACCTCGTACCCTCGACCCTCGACCCTTGGCCCTTAACCCTGGACCCTATACCCTGAACCCCAAACTTGTACCTCGAACCATGGGCCCGAAACCCTAAACCCTAAACCACGAGCCTTGAACATTGAAGCCTGGACCCCGAAACCTGGACCTTAAAGCCAGACCCTAGACCCTGGACCATGAACTTGGAACCTTGTACCCTGGACCTTGAACCATGAAGCTGATCGGATGGGATTCGGGACGAGAGCCACTTTCAAAACATGAGTTTTGGATCCGATTCGTGGGACCCATGTTTGGACCTTGAACACTGGACCTAGAACCTAGACCCCGAACCCTTGACCTTGGATCCTAGACCTTAAAACCTAAAACTAGGACCCTTGACCCTGAACCCATACCCTAAACCCTTTCAACCTTCACCCTAGACATTGAGCCCTAAACATGGACACTAAACCTTGGACCCCAAACACTTGACCATCGACCCTGAACCCTTAACCCTTAACCTTGGACCCTGACCCTGGACCCTTGGATGCTGAACTGTGAGCATGGACCCTGAACCCTGAACCTTAAACCCATAACCCAAATCCTGGACCTTGGACCTTGAACCCTGACCCCGAACCCTAAACCTTGGATCTTAGACCTTAAAACCCAAACCTAAACCTAAACCCCTTACCCGTCAACATGGGCCCTGACCCCTTAGCCCTGGACCTTGAACCGTGAACTTGGACACTGAACCCTAAACCTTAAACTCTGAACCCTGAACCCAAACCCTCGACACTGACCTTGGTCCATGAAACCTAGACCCTGCACCCTCGACCCTTAACCCTTGGCCTTTAACCTTTGACCCTGGACCCTGGACCCTGGACCCTGAACTTGGACCTTGAACCATGAACCCTAAACCCCGAGCCTTGAACATTGAAGCCCGAACCCCGAACCCTGGACCCTAAAGCTAGACCCTAGACACTAAACCCTAAACCTTGGACCCCGGACCCTGGACCCTGAACCGCGAGCATGGACCCTGAACACTGAACCTAGACTCCTGGACCCTGAACCCTTTTCCCTGGACCTTGAACCCTGAACTTGGACCCCGAACCCAGGACCTCAGACCCGTAACTTGAATCCTGGACCTTGGACCTTGAACCCTCGACCCTGAACCCTAAACCTTGGATCTTAGACCTTAAAACCTGAACCTAAACCCCTTATCTGTCAACATGGGCCCTGCCCCTTAACCCCGCGCCTTGAACCGTGAACTTGGACCCTGAACCCTAAATCTTAAACTCTGAACCCTGAACCCGAACCCTCGACCCTCGACACTAACCTTGGTCCATGAAACCTAGACCCTGCACCCTTGACCCTTAACCCTGGACCCTGGACCCTGAACCCTGAACTTGGACCTTGAACCATGAACCCTAAACCCCGAGCCTTGAACATTGAAGCCCGAAGCCCGAACCCTGGACCCTAAAGCTAGACCCTAAACCCTAAACCTTGGACCCCAAACCCTAACCCCTCGACCCTTGATCCTGGACCCTGGACCTGGAACCCTGTACCCTGGACTTGGAACCATGACGCTGATCGGATGGGACTTCGATACGAGACCCACTTTTGGAACATGAGTTTTGGATCTGATTTTTGCGACCCATTTTTGGACCCTGGACACTGGACCTGGAACCCCCACCCTGAACCCTAATCCCTAAACCTAGTCCCTTGACCCTTAACAAGTAACCCTTGACCTTGAACCTTGGACCCTGAAGCCTGGACCCTGGACCCTGGACCCCGGACCTTGACCTTGAACCATGAACAGTACACCCTAAACCATGAGGCTTGGACCTTGAACCCTGAACCACGACCCCAAACCCTCGACCCTACACCTGGACCTTGAACCCTAAACCTTGGATCTTAGACCTTAAAGCCTAAACGTAAACCGAGGACCCTAGACCCTAAAGCCCGATTGTTAGACACTGAACCGTGAACATGGGCCCCGAACCCTTAACCATTGACCCTAGACCTTGAACCTTGAACTCGGACCCTGAACCCAGTACCGTAAACCCGCACCCTGCACCTTGGACCCTAGACCCTCGACCCTGGACTCCGAGACACGACCCAGTTTTGGAACAAGATTTTATGATCCATCTTTACTTTTGGAGCCAGTATCCTGGGATGGAACTTCGAGGATAGGATGTGGCTCTATTTATATCGAATTGGGTCTAATTATTGTGGAAGGGATCACGGGCCATTGACGCCATTACCTAGAATGGATGGCTGATTTAGATCGCACCTAATGGTCATTACACGTGAATGCTTCCTGGACAAGGTGGTGGCGACAAGTCCATCACCAAAAGATCATACCAACAAGTAGTGCAATCTGATCCCATCAGAACTCCGCCAATGGAGAATTGGATGGGTGACGCCCGAAGTCCCGGTGTTGCACCCTTTTTAGTGTTTGGTCGAGTGACCCATTTTTGGGACACATTTTTTGAATCCACTCTTGGGACACATTTTTAGAGTGCATTTTTTGGAGCCCACTTTCGAGACCCCTATTATCTAAGGTGGCCTAGTCATATTCGGGGTCAATCATTACTGGCCATGCCTCCGCTGCACGAAACAATTCACTTGGGTACTCGCCCCCATAAGGGTTATTCGGTGGATTCCAGGGCAACTGTAGGAAATATCCACATTTCCACTTTTGGCTTGGGAATCCATTACCACACACGGTTCCCCTTCACCTAGCCTTGAGAAGCCATCATAATACCGAGCCCTCGAATAATATCGCATCCTTCCAATATCATGATAACCTTCCTTTGGTTCCACCCATGGACTTGGTTGTGGTCTTTACTTGTCCTGCTGCTCACTTTGGAACCCTTTTCTGGACCCTGGTGCAACCCCTAGTGCACTTGGAGTACCCCCAGTGCCCCCTTGGAACAACCCTGTTTTTCACTTTGGTGCAACCCCTGGTTGTTTATGGAACACCCCTGGTGCTCTATTTTGGTCCCTAGTTCGACCCTTGGTGGCAGCCCGGTGCGCCCCTCGAACGCCCTGGTGCAGCCCCGGTGCTCCCCTGGAACGGACTAGTGCACCCTTGGTGCGACCCTTGGTGCAACCCCCGATGCACTTGGAACACCCCTGGTGCCCCCTCGGAACAACCTTGTTCTGCACCTATGAAACCCTGCACTCCGGAACACCTGTGTCCTGTACTGCTTTTGGTCCCATGACTTTGCACCCCCTCGAACGGAATCGCAAGTCCATCAAGGCTTTGGAACAACCTTGCTCTGCACTTTGGTGCAACCCCCAGTGCTCCCCTTGGTACTCTATTTTGGTCCCTTGTACGACCCTTGTTGTAACCCCAGTGCTCCCCCTGGACACTGGAACTAGAACTCCGAAGCCAAAATCCAGTGCATGTCCAAATCGTCCAAGTCGACGCTAAAGTCACCGTGCCCCTTGGACATCGGAACACCTGCCAAAAGATCCAGTGCACGTCCAAGTCGTCCAAGTCACGCACGTCCCCAACTCGCCCCTGGTGCTCCCCTTGCATGCTAGAACTGGAACTCCGAAGCCAAGACCCAGTGCATGTCTGAGTCGTCCAAGTCGCCGAGTTCGCAAAGTCGTCCAAGTCGCCGAAGAGAAGATCCAGGGCATGTCCGAGTCCTCAAAAAACAGGGTCCAAAAATAGGTCCCAAAAATCGGGCTCCAAAAGTGGGTCCCCAAAATCGGGTCCCAAAACTCGGCTCCGAAATTGGGTCCCCAAAATCGGGATCCGAAATTGGGTCCCAAAACTCGGCTCCGAAAATCGAGGCCCAAAAGGTGGGACTGCATTGAGTCCCAGAAAAATGGCTCCAAAAATAGGTCCCAAAAATTGGCTCCGAAAATGGGTCCCAAAAATCGGCTCCGAAAATGGGTACCAAAAATCGGGTCCAAAAATGGGGGTCCCAAAACTCGACTTCGAAAATCGAGCCCAAAAAAAGAGTCTCCAAAGAATCGGGCTCCAAAAGTGGGTCCCAAAACTCGGCTCCGAAAATCGAGCCCCAAAAGGTGGGACTGCATTGAGTCGCAGAAAAATGGCTCCGAAAATGGGTCCCAAAAATCGGGTCCAAAAATGGGGGTCCCATAACTCGACTCTGAAAATCGAGCCCAAAAAAAGAGTCTCCAAAAAATCGGGCTCCAAAAGCGGGTCCCCAAAATCGGGATCCGAAATTGGGTCCCAAAACTCGGCTCCAAGTCTCGCCCAAGTCTCGCCAAGTCTCGTCCAAGTCTCGCCCAAGTCTCGCCAAGTCTCGCCAAGTCGCCTAGTCGCCGACGTCGCCGACGTATATATATATATATATATATATATATATATATATGAGCTCTGGGGCGGGGACGGGTCTTTCGGAATGGGACTCCGTTGGGGGCCTCTCGAATGACACCACTCCCCTATATAAGCTATTTGTACCAATCCCAGACATCGGTAGGATGACGCCGAAGAATGACCCAGCTCCCCGATTTACGACTTTTGGATCCAAACTTTTGGACCCACTTTTGGGGCCCGATTTTTGGAGCCTGTTTTTGGGGCCCGTTTTTGGAGCCCAATTTTCGGAGCCGATTTTGGGGACCCACTTTGGAGCCCGGCTTTTAGACCTATTTCTTGGATCTCGCTTTTTGGACCCATCCAAATTCCACTTTGGGGCTCGATTTTCGGAGCCGAGTTTGGGGACCCACTTTTGGAGCCCGTTTTCTCGGAGCCTAGTTTCGGGACCCACTTTTGGAGCCCGTTTTTCGGAGCCGATTTTTGGGACCCATTTTCGGAGCCGACTTTTGGAGCCCGATTTTCGGAGCCGAGTTTGGGGACCCAATTTCGGAGCCCGATTCTCGGAGCCGATTTTTGGGACCCGTTTTTGGAGCCCGATTTTCGGAGCCAATTTCTGGGACCCATTTTCGGAGCCGATTTTTGGGACCTATTTTTGGAGCCATTTTCCTGGGACTCAATGCAGTCCCACCTTTTGGGGCTCAATTTTCGGAGCCGAGTTTCGGGACCCAATTTCGGATCCTGATTATCGGAGCCGATTTTTCGGACCCATTTTCAGAGCCGATCTTTGGGACCCGTTTTTAGAGTCAATTTTGGTGCCGATTTTTGGGACCCATTTTCGGAGCCATTTTTTGGACCCCGATTTTCAGACCCGATTCAATCCCGCTTTTCCGCACCCCTGCGAGTTCCTACACCGCTCGCACCCGTTTTTGGGACCCATTTTTAGAGCCGATTTTTGGAGCCCTTTTTCTTAGACTCGATCCAGTCCGAGCTTTCGGGGCTCGATTTTCGGAGCCGAGTTTGGGGACCCAATTTCGGAGCCAATTTTTGGGACCCGTTTTTTGGAGCCCATTTTCGGAGCCGATCTTTGGGGACCCATTTTCAGAGCCGGTTTTTGGGACCCAGTTTTGGAGCCGAGTGTTGGGACCCATTTTCCGAGCCGATTTTTGGGACCCGATTCAATCCCACTTTTCTGCACCGCTGCGAGTTCCTGCAACACTCGCACCCAGTTTTGGGGCCGATTTTCGGGACCCATTTTCGGACCCGGTTTTCAGAGCCGACTGTTTGGACCCGATTCAATCCCACTTTTCCGCACCCCTGCGAGTTCCTGCACCGCTCGCACCCATTTTCGGACCCGATTTTTGGGTCCCGATTCAATCCCACTTTTACGCACCCCTGCGGGTTCCTGCACCGGTCGCACCGCTGCGAGCCCCTGCAACACTCGCACCCATTTCCGCACCCGTGCGAGTTAAGCGCGCTCGGGCCAGAGTAATACTGGGATGGGTGACCTCCCGGGAAGTCTCGGTGTTGCACCCTTTTCTAGTGTTTTATCGGATGACCCGTTTTTGGCGCCGATTTTCGGGACCCACTTTTGGAGCTCGATTCTCGGAGCTGATTTTCGGGACCCACTTTTGGAGCTCGATTTTCGGAGCCGATTTTTGGGACCCGTTTTCGGAGCCAATCTTTGGGACCCATTTTCAGTGCCGATTTTTGGGACCTATTTTTGGAGACTCTTTTTTGGGGCTCCATCCAGTCCCACCTTCCGGGGCTCGATTTTCGGAGCCGAGTTTCAGGACCCACTTTTGGAGCCCAATTCTCGAAGCCGATTTTAGGGACCCATTTTCGGAGCCCGTTTTCGGAGCCGATCTTTGGGACCCATTTTCAGAGCCGATTTTTGGGACCTATATTTGGAGCCCTTTTTCCTGGGACTCGATCCATCCCACCTTTTGGGGCTCGATTTTCGGAGCCGAGTTTTGAGACCCGATTTCGGAGCCAATTTTTGGGACACGTTTTCCGAGCCGACTTTTGGGACCCATTTTCGGAGCCAATTTTCGGGACCCATTTTCAGAGCCGATCTTTGCGGACCCATTTTCAACGCCGATTTTTGGGACCCATTTTCCGAGCCGACTTTTTTGCACTCTCGACTTTTGACCCGATCTAATCCACTTTTCGCACCCCCCCGCGAGTTCCCCAACACTCGGTGACCCGGGTTTTGGGGCGTATTTTGGGACCCGATCCAACCCCGCTTCCGCAACGCCGTGGAGTTCCTCGCAACACGCGCCCGCCTCGACCCATTTTCACCCGATCTGGGCCCCACGCTTCGCACCGCCTGCACCTACTCTCGCACTGGCCGCGAGCCCCTCGCAACACCGCATCTCCCCATTTCAAGCATCTGCGCGGTTGCCGCCAATGGAGAGACTGGATGGGTGACCTCCCGGAAGGCGCCAGATTGCACCCTTTTCCAAAGGTTTTATCGGATGACCCATTTTTGGACCCTATTCTCAAAGGTGGCTCATGTATTCTCATTGCATAAGACTATCGACGGGGTTCATGCGATCAGACGCCTCAAAGATTGGACGCCCTGTCCACCTTGGAACTGGACAACCGCTGGAAAGCCCCCTCCAGGAACGTGCACCCCCGTATACCCCACATCGGATCGGTCTTGGGGAAGGGAAACCCCAAACCCGGGACATGACCCCTGGACGAGACAAGATGGGCGGGACGAGATCGCACGGAAGGTGACTGCGTTGCTAGTGTGTGCCCCAAGACAGTGTGGTGACAAGTCCTTGATGGGTGCGATCATACCAGCGTTAGTGCACCGGATCCCATCAGAACTCCGCAGTTAAGCGCGCTTGGGCCGGAGTAGTACTGGGATGGGTGACATCCCGGGAAGTCCCGATGTTGCACCCTTTTTTAGTGTTTGGTCGAGTGACCCATTTTTTAGAATGCATCTTTTGGAGCCCACTTTCGAGACCCCTAGTCCCTAAGTCGCCCAAGTCCAGCGCATGTCCAAGTCGTCGAACCCAAGAACCAGTGCATGTCCAAGTCGCCAAGTTCCGGGGTGGGGATGGGACGGGACTGTCGGAATGGGACTCCGTGGGCGGCCTCTCGAATGACACCACCCCCCTATATAAGCTATTTGTCCGATTCCCAGAAATCGGTAGGATGACGCCGAAATATGATCAAGCCCCCCGATTCACGAGTTTTGGATCCAAACTTTTGGAGCACGATTTTCGGGGCTGGTTTTTGGGCCCCATTTTCGGAGCCCGATTTTCGGGGCCGATTTTTGGGACCTGTTTTTGGAGCCTGTTTTTCTGGACTCGATCCAGTCCCACTTATTGGGGCTTGACTTTCGGGGCCGAGTTTCGGGGACCACTTTTGGAGCCCAATTTTTGGGACCCATTTTCATAGCCGATCTCTGGGGCCGATTTTTGGGACCTATTTTTGGAGACTCTTTTCAGGCTCGATCCAGTCCCACCTCTCGGGGCTCGATTTTCGGGACCCACTTTTGGAGCCCGATTTTCGTAGCCAATTTTTGGGACCCATTTTCGCAGCCGATTTTCATAGCCAATTTTTTTGGGACCCATTTTCGGAGCCGATGTTTGGGACCGATTCTCAGAGCCGATTTTTAGGACCCGTTATCGGAGCCGGTCTCTGGGACCCATTTTCAGAGCCCCGAAAGCCAAGATCCAGTGCATGTCCAAGTCATCCAAGTCGCGCATGGTGCTCCCCTTGGACACCGAAACTTCGAAGCCAAGATCCGGTGCATGTCCAAGTCGCCCCTGGTGCTCCCCTTGGACACTGGAACTCCGAAGCCAAGATCCAATGCATGTCCAAGTCGTCCAATTCGCGCAGGTCGTTCAAGTCGCCCAAGTTGTCCCGACGCTCCCCTTGGACGCTGGAACTGGAATTGGAACTCCGATGCCAAGATCCAGTGCATGTCCAAGTCCTCCTGGTCCCGTAGGCCGCCCCTGGTGCTCCCATTGGTCACCGGAACTGAAACTCCGAAGCCAAGATCCGGTGCATGTACCAGCCGCCCCTGGTGCTTCCCTTGGACAATGGAACCGGAACTCCCAAGCCAAGATCCAATGCATGTCCAAGTCGCCCCTGGTGCTCCCCTTGGACACTGGAACTGGAACTCTGAAGCCAAGGTTCGGGTCATGTCCAAGTCGCCCTTGGTGCTCCCGTTACATGGGACCTCGCTTTGGACCGGACTTGGGGAAGGGAAACCCCAAACCCCACTTAGGCGCTTTGGACTGAACTTGGGGAAGGGAGACCCCAAACACCCCAGTTAGGCACTTTGGACTGAACTTGGGGAAGGGAGACCCCAACCCCACTTCGGATCGGACTTGGAAAAGGGTAAGCCCCAACCCCATGCAGGCACCAGGAACCCCGCGTAGGTACCCAAAACCCCACTTCAGACATGGTGAAAGGAAAACCCCAACCCCACCAAGGCATCAGGAACCCCACTTTGGAATTGGTGAAGGGAAATCCTGACCCCAACGCCAACACCACCAAGGCATTGAGAACTTGGCAAAGGGTAAACCCCAAACCCCACTCCGGATCGGTCTTGGAAAAGGGTAAGCCACAATCCCACGCGGGCACCGAGAACCCCACGTAGGTACCCAGAACCCCACTTCGGACATGGTGAAATCCCAACTTCAACCCCACCAAGGCATCGGGAACCCCACTTTGGACTTGGTGAAGGGAAATCCCAACCCCAACCCCAACCCCAACCCCACCAATGCATCGAGAACCCCACTTTGGACTTGGACTTGGCGAAGGGAAATCCCAACCCCAACCCCAACCCCACCAAGGCATCGGGAACCCCACTTTGGACTTGGCGAAGGGAAATCCCAACCCCACCAAGGCATCACAAACCCCACTTTGGACTTGGTGAAGTCAGCCCCAACCCCAACCCCGCAGAATGAGACCCACTTTGCACTTGGACTTGGTGAAGGAAATCCCAACTCAACCCACCAAGGCATAAAGGGAACCCCACTTTGGACTTGGTGATTTTATGATTCTTATGCGCCTAGATTTTCCCAATTCACATGCTTGATTTTCGGATTCTAAATTTGGAATCGCCGACACGGATTTCCCGGATTTTTGGTAGATCTGGGACCTATTTTCGGAGCTGATTTTTGGGACCTATTTTTGGAGACTCCTTTTTTGGGCTCAATTTTTGGAGTCGAGTTTTGGGACCCCCATTTTTTGGGACCCAATTCTTGGACCCGATTTTTGGTACCCATTTTCGGAGCCGATCTTTGGAGCCCGATTTTCGGAGCCAATTTTTTGGACCCATTTTTGGAGCCCGATTTTTTGGGACCTATTTTTGGAGCCATTTTTGGGATAAATCTGATCCCACCTTTTGGAGGCTTTCGATTTTGAACCCGAGTTTTGGGACAATTTGGTCCGTGCTCCAGACGAGTTTTAGGACTAATGGTGTCGAAGCAGATTTTGGACCCATTTTCACAGCCGATCTTTGGGACCCATTTTTAGAGTCAATTTTTGGGACCCAATGTTGGTGCCGATTTTTGGGACCCATTTTCCGAGCTATTGTTTGGACCCCGATTTTTAGACCCGATTCAATCCCGCTTTTCCGCACCCCTGCGAGTTCCTACACCACTCGCACCTGTTTTTGGGACCCATTTTTAGAGCCAATTTTTGGAGCCCTTTTTCTGGGACTCAATCCAGTCTGAGCTTTCGGGGCTCAATTTTCGGAGCCGAGTTTGGGGACCCAATTTCAGAGCCCAATTTTTGGGAACCGTTTTTGGAGCCGATTTTCGGAGCCAATTTTCGGGGCCCATTTTCATAATCGATCTTTGGGGACCCATTTTTAGAGCCAGTTTTTGGGACCCTATTTTGGAGCTGAGTTTTGGGACCCATTTTCCGAGCCGATTTTTGGGATCTGATTCAATCCCACTTTTCTGCACCTCTGCGAGTTCCTGCACCGCTGCGAGATCTTGCAAAACTCGCACCCAGTTTTGGGGCTGATTTTTGGGACCCATATTCAGACCCGGTTTTCAGAGCCGATTGTTTGGACCCGATTCAATCCCACTTTTCCGCACCCCTGCAAGTTCCTGCACCGCTGGTACCCATTTTCGAACCCGATTTTTGGGTTCCGATTCAATCCCACTTTTACGTACCCTTGCGGGTGTTAGGGTTAGAGATGGCAGATCTAACAATTAAATGCAGATTTAATTAACAAAACAGAGAAACTAAAACATGCACAGAATAAATCATAACACAGAATTTAACGTGGTTCACCCAATCTGGGCTACATCCACCAAACCGCAGCCATCCAATACTTTTATTATCCAGTGAAAAACCCTATTACAATCTCGCGAATAATCGCGTTTTTCATCATCCCGTAATACCCATCCGAACCCCTTTTTACAAAGC
>VDFB02157226.1:8554-38554 GCA_007258455.2 Sequoia sempervirens | reverse complement strand
TTCAACTTAGTACGAGAGGAATCGTTGATTCACACATTTGGTCATCGTGCTTGGTTGAAAAGCCAGTGGTGCGAAGCTACCATGTCTCGGATTATGACTGAACGCCTCTAAGTCAGAATCCACGCTAGATGCAGTGCATCTCTCTCTCTGGCTACATCGCGACCTCCAGTAGGGGTGCTCTTTCACCCCCATGGGCCCGTTCATTGGCTATCTTTGATCGGCGCAATAGCATGGTCGAAGCAACTTTGGATAACAATTTAAAGCAGTCGGTGAGAAGAATCTTTTGCAGACGACTTAAATAAGCGACGGGGTATTGTAAGTGGCAGAGTGGCCTTGTTGCCATGATCCACTGAGATTCAGCCCTCTGTCGCCCTGATTCGTAACACCTTTGCCTTTGTTGTAGGTGGGGTTTGTCGACACCGCCCCCCTACGAGATATTTTCCCTAGTGATAACCGGTGGTGGGGTTCCAGTGTGCGCCCCATTGGGCTGCATTATTCTAACAAGTCCTTATGGGTGGTTGGATTTTTGGAATTCTTTGCCTTGGTTGCACTTCCATCCCCCAAGTGTGGTCCGAAGTGGGGTTGGGATTTCCCTTCACCAAGTCCAAAGTGGGGTTCTCGATGCCTTGGTGGGGTTGGGGTTGGGATTTCCCTTAACCAAGTCCAAAGTGGGGTTCTCGATGCCTTGGTGGGGTTGGGATTTCCCTTCACCAAGTCCAAAGTGGGGTTCCCGATGCATTGGTGCGGTTGGGGATTTCCTTTCACCATGTCCGAAGTGGGGTTGGGGCTTTACCCTTTTCCAAGTCCGATCGGAAGTGGGGTTTTGGGTTTACCCTTTGCCAAGTTCTCGATGCCTTGGTGGGGTTGGGGTTGGGATTTCCCTTCACCAAGTCCAAAGTGGGGTTCCTGATGCCTTGGTGGGGTTGGGGTTTTCCTTTCACCATGTCCGAAGTGGGGTTTTGGGTACCTACGCGGGGTTCCCGGTGCCTGCGTGGGGTTGGGGTCTCCCTTCCCCAAGTTCAGTCCAAAGTGCCTAAGTGGGGTGTTTGGGGTCTCCCTTCCCCAAGTTCAATCCAAAGCGCCTAAGTGGGGTTTGGGGATTCCCTTCCCCAAGTTCGGTCCAAAGCGAGGTCCCATGTAACGGGAGCACCAAGGGCGACTTGGACATGACCCAAACCTTGGCTTCGAAGTTCCAGTTCTAGTGTCCAAGGGGAGCACCAGGGGCGACTTGGACATGCACTGGATCTTGGCTTGGGAGTTCCAGTTCCATTGTCCAAGGGAAGCACCAGGGGCGACTAGGACATGCACCAGACCTTGGCTTCAGAGTTTCAGTTCCAGTGACTAATGGGAGCACCACGGGTGGCCTACGGGGCTAGGAGGACTTGGACATGCACTGGATATTGGCATCGGAGTTCCAATTCCAGTTCTAGCATCCAAGGGCAGCACCGGGACAACTTGGGCGACTTGAACGACCTGCGCGAATTGGCCGACATGGACATGCATTGGATCTTGGCTTCGGAGTTCCAAGTGTCGAAGGGGAGCACTAGGGGTGACTTGGACATGCACCGGATCTTGGCTTCAGAGTTCCGGTGTCCAAGGTGAGCACCATGCGTGACTTGGATGACTTGGACATGCACTGGATCTTGGCTTTCGGGGCTCGAGTCCCAGAGATTAGCTTGCTTGAATTGGTACCAAATATCGGCTCCGAAAATGGGTCCCAAAAATTGGCTATGAAAATCAGGCTCAAAAAATTAGCTCCAAAAATGGGTCCCAAAAGTCGGCTCCAAGAATCGGGCTCCAAAAGTGGGTCCCAAAAATTGAGCCTGAAAAGAGTCTCAAAAAATAGGTCCCAAAAATCGGCCCCAGAGATCGGTGCCGAAAATGGGTCCCAAAAATCGGGCTCCAAAAGTGGGCCTCGAAACTCGGCTCCAAAAATCAAGCCCCAATAAGTGGGACTGGATCGAGTCCAGAAAAACAGGTCCAAAAAATTGGCCTCGAAAATCAGGCTCCAAAAGTTTGGATCCAAAACATGTAAATCGGGGGACTTGATCATATTTCGGCGTCATCCTACCGATTTCTGGGAATCAGACAAATAGCTTATATAGGGGGTGGTGTCATTCGAGAGGCCGCCCACAGAGTCCCATTCCGACAGTCCCGTCCCATCCCACCCCGGAACATGGCGACTTGGACATGCACTGGATCTTGGGTTTGACGACTTGGACATGCGCTGGACGTGGGCGACTTAGGGACTAGGGGTCTCGAAAGTGGGCTCCAAAGGATGCATTCTAAAAATGTGTCCAAAAAATGGGTCACTCAACCAAAACACTAAAAAAAGAGGTGCAACTCCGGGACTTCCCGGGAGGTCAACCATCCCAGTACTATTCCGGCCCAAGCGCGCTTAACTGCGGAGTTCTGATGGGATCCGGTGCACTAACAATGGTATGATCGCACCCATCAAGGACTTCTCACCACACTGTTTTGGGGCACAGACTAACAACGCAGTCACCTTTCGTGCGATCTCGTCCCGCCCATCTTGTCTCGTACAGGGGTCATGTCCCGGGTTTGTGGTTTCCCTTCCCCAAGACCGATCCGATGTGGGGTATAAAGGGGTGCATGTTCCTGGAGGGGGCTTTCTAGCGGTTGTCCAGTTCCAAAGTGGACAGGGCGTCCAATGCAAGGGCGTTCCAGTGCCGCATCGGAGCCCTGTCCCAGTAGTCTTGTACAGCAGGTCTCCGAGTCGAGTCTTTTTGGCGGGCCCTAGGCTCGTGGCCGGGCCACCTTTAGAGAATAGGGGTCCAAAAAATGGGCCATCCCATAAAACACTGGAAAAGGGTGCAACACCGGCACTTCCCGGGAGGTCGCCCATCCCAGTACTACTCCGGCCCTAGCGCGCTTAACTCGCACGGGTGCGGAAATGGGTGCGAGTGTTGTAGGGGCTCGCAGCAGTGCAGAAACGTGGGATTGAATTGAGTCCCAAAAATTGGGTCAAAAAATGGGTCCCGAAACTAGGCGCGAGTGTTGCAGGAACTCACAGCATTGCGGAAAAGCGGGGTTGAATCGAGTCCCAAAAATTGCCCCAGCGAGTCGCGAGTTTTCACGGGGAACTTCGTTAGGGGTCTGAAAAAGTGGGATTGAATGGGGTCAAAGTCGACTCGAAGTCAACTTCGAAAATGGGTCTAAAATTGGCTCCAAAACGGGTCCCAAAGTGGCTCCCAAAGTGGGTCTGCAGTCTGACTCTGGCTCAGATTCCCAAAAATTGGCTCCGAAAATGGGGCCCAAAAGTTGGCTCAGAAAACGGGTCCAAAAAATTGGCTCCGAAATTGGGTCTCAAAACTCGGCTTTGAAAATCGAGCCCCAAAAGGTGGGATGGATCGAGTCCCAGAAAAAGGGCTCCAAATATAGTTCCCAAAAATCGGCTCTGAAAACGGGCTCCGAAAATCGGGACCCAAAAATCGGCTCTAAAAATGGGTCCCAAAAATCGGCTCCGAGAATTGGGCTCCAAAAATGGGTCCTAAAACTCGGCTCCGAAAATCGAGCCCCGGAAGGTGGGACTGGATGGAGCCCCAAAAAAGAGTCTCCAAAAATAGGTCCCAAAAATTGGCACTGAAAATGGGTCCCAAGATTGGCTCCGAAAATGGGTCCCAAAAATCGGCTCCGAAAATCAAGCTCCAAAAGTGGGTCCTGGAAATCAGCTCCGAGAATCGAGCTCCAAAAGTGGGTCCCAAAAATCAGCTCCAAAAACGGGTCATCCGATAAAACACTAGAAAAGGGTGCAACACCGAGACTTCCCGGGAGGTCACCCATCCCAATATTACTCCGGCCCGAGCGCGCTTAACTCGCACGGGTGCGGAAATGGGTGCGCGTGTTGCAAGAGCTCTGTTGATGCGGCAAGTCTTGAGGAACCCATTTGTTGAAAATTTACATGTGGCGGTGATCATGCCTATACTATATAGCCCATGGTATCTTTTTGTACCGCAGTGATATGTTGCTGCTTGAAGTATGAGGAGATGATATGGCTGCAACTTTTCATGGAGGAGTTGGGGAAAACAACAGGCTGAAAATTACTTGTTTTACAGACGGCCCGAGTGCTATACATCTTGCAAAAGAATTCTGCTGCCTTCTAAAATAAAACACATACAGTTGAGATATCACTTCATTCGGTCAGTGTTGGAGGATGGACAGGTTAAGTTGGACAAGATACACACAGATGTCAATCCAGCGGATATGTTTACGAAGGCGGTGACAAGGGAGAAGCTGAGCTCCTCTTCAGCTTCGGTTGGTCTTCAAGGTTGAATTCAAATATAACAGAGCAGCAGGGTCCAAGGTACTTATTTCCGGTGGGAGCTGTAATTGCAGCAGTGTCGTCCAGGATCAGTCTCAAGTGGGAGATTGTGGTGAGGGTGTAGGAACTGATCAGGTCTCAAGTGGGAGATTGTTGGTATGTGGCTGATCATGCTATCTTGTATAGCCCATGGTATAAACACCACAGCCCACCACGGTACTATTTCCCACTTTTGGCGTGATCACCGAAAAGGGGAAAAATCAATGAAAAAGGAAAAATCCGATTTTGTAGAACCCGAAAATCTGGAAGCTTCTAAGCTTGGTAAAAAAGGGGTTCGGATGGGTATTACTGTATGATGAAAAACGCGATTATTCGCGAGATTGTAATAGGGTTTTTCACTGGATAATAAAAGTATTGGATGGCTGCGGTTTGGTGGATGTAGCCCAGATTGGGTGAACCACGTTAAATTCTGTGTTATGATTTATTCTGTGCATGTTTTAGTTTCTCTGTTTTGTTAATTAAATCTGCATTTAATTGTTAGATCTGCCATCTCTAACCCTAACACCCGCAAGGGTACGTAAAAGTGGGATTGAATCGGAACCCAAAAATCGGGTTCGAAAATGGGTACCAGCGGTGCAGGAACTTGCAGGGGTGCGGAAAAGTGGGATTGAATCGGGTCCAAACAATCGGCTCTGAAAACCGGGTCTGAATATGGGTCCCAAAAATCAGCCCCAAAACTGGGTGCGAGTTTTGCAAGATCTCGCAGCGGTGCAGGAACTCGCAGAGGTGCAGAAAAGTGGGATTGAATCAGATCCCAAAAATCGGCTCGGAAAATGGGTCCCAAAACTCAGCTCCAAAATAGGGTCCCAAAAACTGGCTCTAAAAATGGGTCCCCAAAGATCGATTATGAAAATGGGCCCCGAAAATTGGCTCCGAAAATCGGCTCCAAAAACGGTTCCCAAAAATTGGGCTCTGAAATTGGGTCCCCAAACTCGGCTCCGAAAATCGAGCCCCGAAAGCTCGGACTGGATTGAGTCCCAGAAAAAGGGCTCCAAAAATTGGCTCTAAAAATGGGTCCCAAAAACAGGTGCGAGCGGTGTAGGAACTCGCAGGGGTGCGGAAAAGCGGGATTGAATCGGGTCTAAAAATCGGGGTCCAAACAATAGCTCGGAAAATGGGTCCCAAAAATCGGCACCAACATTGGGTCCCAAAAATTGACTCTAAAAATGGGTCCCAAAGATCGGCTGTGAAAATGGGTCCGAAAAATCTGCTTCGACAACTAGTCCCAAAACTCGGCTCCGATAATCGGGACCCGAAATTGGGTCCCAAAACTCGGCTCCGAAAATCGAGCCCCAAAAGGTGGGACTGCATTTAGTCCCAAAAAAATGGCTCCAAAAATAGGTCCCAAAAATCGGCTCCAAAAATGGGTCCAAAAAATTGGCTCCGAAAATCGGGCTCCAAAGATCGGCTCCGAAAATGGGTACCAAAAATCGGGTCCAAGAATTGGGTTCCAAAAAATGGGGGTCCCAAAACTCGACTCCAAAAATTGAGCCCAAAAAAGGAGTCTCCAAAAATAGGTCCCAAAAATCAGCTCCGAAAATAGGTCCCAGAGATCGACTCTGAAAATCCGGGAAATCCAGGTCAAGCAGATTCCAGTCTAGAATCCGGGAAAATCAAGGCGCACAGGAATCTGGGAAAATCTAGGCAGACAAGAATCTGCGAAAATCACCAAGTCCAAAGTGGGGTTCCCGATGCCTTGGTGGGGTTGGGGTTGGGATTTCCCTTCACCAAGTCCAAGTGCAAAGTGGGGTTCGTGATGCCTTGGTGGGGTTGGGGTTGGGGTTGGGATTTCCCTTCACCAAGTCCAAAGTGGGGTTTGTGATGCCTTGGTGGGGTTGGGATTTCCCTTCGCCAAGTCCAAAGTGGGGTTCCCGATGCCTTGGTGGGGTTGGGGTTGGGGTTGGGATTTCCCTTCGCCAAGTCCAAGTCCAAAGTGGGGTTCTCGATGCATTGGTGGGGCTGGGGTTGGGTTGGGCTAGATTTCCTTCACCAAAGTCCCCGCGGGGGTTCCTCGGGATGCCTGGTGGGCTGGAAGGATTTCACCATGTCCCGGTGCGGGGGTTCTCGGGTACCTACGCGGGGGTTCTCTGCGTGCCCGCGGATTGTAAGCCACCCTTTTCCAAGACCGATCCGGAGGGGTTTGGGGTTTACCCTTTGCCAAGTTCTCGATGCCTTGGTGGGGTTGGGGTTGGGATTTCCCTTCACCAAGTCCAAAGTGGGGTTCCCGATGCCTTGGTGGGGTTGGGGTTTTCCTTTCACCATGTCCGAAGTGGGGTTTTGGGTACCTACGCAGGGTTCCTGGTGCCTGCGTGGGGTTGGGGCTTACCCTTTTCCAAGTCCGATCCGAAGTGGGGTTGGGGTCTCCCTTCCCCAAGTTCAGTCCAAAGTGCCTAACTGGGGTGTTTGGGGTCTCCCTTCCCCAAGTTCAGTCCAAAGCGCCTAAGTGGGGTTTGGGGTTTCCCTTCCCCAAGTTCGGTCCAAAGTGAGGTCCCATGTAACGCGAGCACCAAGGGCGACTTGGACATGACCCGAACCTTGGCTTCGAAGTTCCAGTTCCAGTGTCCAAGGGGAGCACCAGGGGCGACTTGGGCATGCACTGGATCTTGGCTTGGGAGTTCCAGTTCCATTGTCCAAGGGAAGCACCAGTGGCGACTAGGACATGCACTGGATCTCGACTTCAAAGTTTCAGTTTCGGTGACCAATGGGAGCACAGGGGCGGCCTACGGGGCCAGGAGGACTTGGACATGCACTGGATCTTGGCATCAGAGTTCCAATTCCAGTTTTAGCGTCCAAGGGGAGCACCGGGACAACTTGGGTGACTTGAAAGACCTGCGCGAATTGGATGACTTGGACATGCATTGGATCTTGGCTTCGGAGTTCCAGTTCCAGTTCCAGTGTCCAAGGGGAGCACCAGATCTTGGCTTCGAAGTTTCGGTGTCCAAGAGGAGCACCATGCGCGACTTGGATGACTTGGACATGCACTGGATCTTGGCTTTCGGGGCTTTGAAAATGGGTCCCAGAGACCGGCTCCGATAAAGGGTCCTAAAAATCGGCTCTGAGAATCGGTCCCAAACATCGGCTTCGAAAATGGGTCCCAAAAATTGGCTATGAAAATCGGGCTCCAAAAATCGGCTCCGAAAATGGGTCCCGAGAATCGGGGGGCTTGATCATATTTCGACGTCATCCTACCGATTTCTGGGAATCAGACAAATAGCTTATATAAGGGGGTGGTGTCATTCGAGAGGCCGCCCACGGAGTCCCATTCTGACAGTCCCATCCCATCCCCACCCCGGAACTTGGCGACTTGGATATGCACTAGATCTTGGGTTCAACGACTTGGAAATGCACTGGACTTGGGCGACTTAGGGACAAGGGGTCTCGAAAGTGGGCTCAAAAAGATGCATTCTAAAAATGTGTCCCAAAAATGGGTCACTCGACCAAACAGTAAAAAAGGGTGTGACACCGGGACTCCCTGGGTGGTCACCCATCCCAGTACTACTCTGGCCTAAGCGCGCTTAACTGCGGAGTTCTGATGGGATCCGGTGCACTAACGATGGTATGATCGCACCCATCAAGGACTTGTCACCACACTATCTTGGGGCACACACTAACAACGCAGTCACTTTTCTTGCAATCTCGTCCCACCCATTTTGTCTCGTCTAGGGGTCCTGTCCCGGGTTTGTGGTTTCCCTTCCCCAAGACTGATCCGATGTGGGGTATAAGGGTGTGCATGTTCCTGGAGGGGGCTTTCTAGCGGTTGTCCAGTTCCAGTGGGGCATACCAGTTCCAAGGTGGACATGGCGTCCAATGCAGGGGCGTTCCAGTGCCGCATCGGAGCCCTATCCCAGTTGTCTTGTACAGCAGGTCCCTGAGTCAAGTCCCATTGGCGGGCCCTAGGCTCGTGGCCGGGCCACCTTTAGAGAATAGGGGTCCAAAAAATGGGTCATCCGATAAAACACCGGAAAAGGGTGCAACACTGACACTTCCCGGGAGGTCACCCATCCCAATACTACTCTGGCCCAAGCGCGCTTAACTCGCACGGGTGTGGAAATGGGTGTGAGTGTTGCAGGGGCTCACAGCGGTGCGGAAATGGGTGCGAGCGGTGCAGAAACGTGGGACTGAATCGAGTCCCAAAAATTGGGTAAGAAAATGGGTCCCGAAACTCAGCGCGAGTGTTGCAGGAACTCACAGCGTTGCAGAAAAGCGGGGTTGAATCGGGTTCCAAAAATTGCCCCCAAAATCAGGTGCGAGTGTTGCAGGAACTCACAGGGGTGCAAAAAAGTGGGATTGAATCGGGTCCGAAAAGTCAGCTCTAAAAGTCGGGGTCCAAAATTCAGCTCGGAAAATGTGTCCCAAAAATCGGCTCCAAAACCGGGTCCCAAAAATCGGCGTTGAAAATGGGTCCGCAAAGATCGGCTTTGAAATGGGTCCCGAAAATTGGCTCCGAAAATGGGTCCCAAAAGTCGGCTCAGAAAAAGGTCCCAAAAAGCGGCTCCGAAATCGGGTCTCAAAACTCGGCTTCGAAAATCGAGCCCCAAAAGGTGGGATGGATCGAGTCCCAGAAAAAGGGCTCGAAATATAGGTCAAAAAAATTGGCTCTGAAAATGGGTCCCAAAGATCGGCTTCGAAAATGGGCTCCAAAAATCGGCTCTAAAAATGGGTCCCAAAAATCGGCTTCGAGAATTGGGCTCCAAAAGTGGGTCCTGAAACTCGGCTCCGAAAATCGAGCCCCAGAAGGTGGGACTGGATGGAGCCCCAAAAAAGAGTCTCCAAAAATCGGCACTAAAAATGGGTCCCAAAGATTGGCTCCAAAAATGGGTCCCAAAAATCGGCTACGAAAATCGAGCTCCAAAAGTGGGTCTCGAAAATCAGCTCCGAGAATCGAGCTCCAAAAGTGGGCCCAAAATCAGCTCCAAAAACGGGTCATCCGATAAAAAACGAGAAAAGGGTGCAACACCGAGGCTTCCTGGGAGGTCACCCATCCCAGTATTACTCCGGCCCGAGCGCGCTTAACTCGCACGGGTGCGGAAATGGGTGCGAGTGTTGCAGGAGCTCGCATCGGTGCGACCGGTGCAGGAACTCGCAGGGGTGCGTAAAGGTGGGATTGAATCGGGACCCAAAAATCGGGTCCGAAAATGGGTGCGAGCGGTGCAGGGACTCGTAGGGGTGCGGAAAAGTGGGATTGAATCGGGTCCAAACAGTCGGCTCTGAAAGCCGGGTCCGAAAATGGGTCCCGAAAATCGGCCCCAAAACTGGGTGCGAGTGTTGCAAGATCTCGCAGCGGTGCAGGAACTCGCAGGGGTGCAGAAAAGTGGGATTGAATCGGGTCCCAAAAATCGGCTCGGAAAATGGGTCTCAAAACTCAGCTCCAAAACTGGGTCCCAAAAACCGGCTCTGAAAATGGGTCCCCAAAGATCGGCTCCGAAAATGGGCCCCAAAAATTGGCTCCAAAAACGGGTCCCAAAAATTGGCTCCGAGAATCGGGCTCCGAAATTGGGTCCCCAAACTCGGCTCCGAAGATCGAGCCCCGAAAGCTCGGACTGGATCGAGTCCCAGAAAAAGGGCTCAAAAAATCGGCTCTAAAAATGGGTCCCAAAAACGGGTGCGAGCGGTGTAGGAACTCGCAGGGGTGCGGAAAAGCGGGATTGAATCGGGAATGAAAATCGGGGTCCAAAAAATGGCTCGGAAAATGGGTCCCAAAAAATGGCTCGGAAAATGGGTCCCAAAAATTGGCACCAAAATTGGGTCCCAAAAATTGACTCTAAAAATGGGTCCCAAAGATCGGCTCTGAAAATGGGTCCGAAAAATCGGCTCCGACAACCGGTCCCAAAACCCGGCTCCGATAATCGGGATCCGAAATTGGGTCCCGAAACTCGGCTCCGAAAATCGAGCCCCAAAAGGTGGGACTGCATTGAGTCCTAGAAAAATGGCTCCAAAAATCGGCTTTGAAAATGTGTCCCAAAAATTGGCTCCGAAAATCGGGCTCCAAAAATCCGCTCCGAAAATGGGTACAAAAAATTGGGTCCGAGAATCGAGCCCCAAAAAGTGGGACTCGATCGACTCCCAAAAAAAAGGGTCCAAAAATAGCCCAAAAATCAGGCTCCAAAAGTGGGTCCCCAAAATCGGCTCTAAAAATTGGGCCCCGAAAACGGGCCGCAAAAACAAGCTCCAAAAATCGGGCCCCAAAAGTGGGTCCAAAAGTTTGGATCCAAAAGTCGTAAATCGGGGAGCTGGGTCATTCTTCGTTGTCATCCTACCGATGTCTGGGATTCATAGAAATAGCTTATATAGGGGGGTGGTGTCATTCGAGAGGCCCCCAATGGAGTCCTATCCTGTACTGGCGGTCCCGTCCCCGCCCCAGAGCTCGAGAGGTGACATATATATATATATACATCGGCGACGTCGGCGACTTGGCGAGACTTGGGCGAGACTTGGACGAGACTTGGACGACTTGGCGACCTGGGCGACATGGACGACTCAGACATGCGCTGGATCTCAATACATTCCCTTTTTTTGGAGACTATTTTTTTGGGCTCAATTTTCGGAGTCAAGTATTGGGACCCCCATTTTTGGAGCTCGATTCTCGGACCCGATTTTTGGTACCCATTTTCGGAGCCGATCTTTGGAGCCCGATTTTCGGAGCCAATTTTTGGGACCCATTTTCGGAGCCAATTTTTGGGACCTATTTTTGGAGCCATTTTTCAGGGACTCGACGCTATCCCACCTTTTGGGGCTCAATTTTTGGAGCCGAGTTTTGGGACCCAATTTTGGATCCTGGTTTTGGGCACCCAATTTCAGAGCCGAGTTTTGGGACCCAATTTCGGATCCCGATTTTGGGGACCCACTTTTGGAGCCCGATTTTTGGGACCTATTTTTGGGCCCTATTTTTTGACGACTCAGACATGCCCTGGATCTTCTCTTTGGCGACTTGGATGACTTTGTGAACTCGGCGACTTGGGCGACTTCAACGACTCAGACATGCACAGGGTCTTGGCTTCGAAGTTCTAGTTCTAGCATGCAAGGGGAGCACCAGGGGCGACTTGGGGACGTGCGTGACTTGGACAACTTGGACGTGCACTGGATCTTGGCTTCAGAGTCCCAATTTTGATGTCCAAGGAGAGCACGAGGGCTGACTTTGGCGTCCCGGGTGACTTGGACGATTTGTACATGCACTGGATCTTGGCTTCGGAGTTCCAGTTCCAGTGTCCAGGGCGAGCACTGGGGTTACAACAAGGGTCGCACAAGGGACCAAAACAGAGTACCAAGGGGAGCACTGGGGGTTGCGCCAAAGTGCAGAGCAAGGTTGTTCCAAGTGCACTGGGGCTTGCACCGGTCCGTTCCAGGGGTGCACCGGGGTCGCACCAGGGACCAAAGTAGAGTACCGAGGGGACCACCAGGGGTGTTCCAGGTGCACCAGGGTTTTCACCAAATTGCAGAACAAGGTTGTTCTAAGGGGGCACCAGGGGTGTTCCAAGTGCACCGGGGGTTGCACCAAGGGTCGCGCCAAGGGTGCACTAGTCCGTTCTAGTAGAGCACTGGGGCTACACCAGGGCGTTTGAGGGGTGCACCGGGCTTGCACCAAGGGTCGCACTAGGGACCAAAACAGAGCACCAGGGGTGTTCCATAGACAACCAGGGGTTGCACCAAATTGCAGAACAAGGTTGTTCCAAGGGGCCATCGGGCGTGTTCCCAGTGCACCAGGGGTTGCACCTGGGTTCAAGACAGGGTCCGGAACAGGGTTCCAAAGTGAGCAGCAGGACAAGTAAAGACCACAACCAAGTCTGTGGGTGGAACCAAAGGAAGGTTATCATGATATTGGTAGGATGCGATATTCTTCGAGGGCATGGTATTATGATGGCTTCTCAAGGCTAGGTGAAGGGGAACCGTGTGCGGTAATGGTTTCCCAAGCCAAAAGTGGAAATGTGGATATTTCCTATAGTTGCCTGGGAATCCACCGAATAACCCTTATGGGGGAATGACAGTACCCCGTCGTTGTTTTCGTGCCGCGCGGAGGCATGGCCCGTGACAGTTGACCCCAGACCCATGACTAGGCCACCTTAGACAATAGGGGTCTCGAAAGTGGGCTCCAAAAAATGCACTCTAAAAATGTGTCCCAGGAGTGGATTCAAAAAATGTGTCCCAAAAATGGGTCACTCGACCAAACACTAAAAAGGGTGCAACACCGGGACTTCCCAGGAGGTCACCCGTCCCAGTACTACTCTAGCCCAAGCGCGCTTAACTACGGAGTTCTGATGGGATCTGGTGCACTAACGCTGGTATGATCGCACCCGTGATGAACTTGTCGCCACACTGTCTTGGGGAAAGCATTCACAACGCAATGACCATTCGTGCGATCTCGTACCGCCCATCCATTCTCGTATGTGATGTCAAACCCCGATAGTCCCTTCCCCTATTGTTAGACCCAATTCCGCCAAGTCTCGTCGACCCTGTCCTATCCTCGAAGTTCCATCCCAGGATAATGGCTCCAAAAGTAAAGATGGATCATAAAATCTTGTTCCAAAATTGGGTCATGTCTTGGAGTCCGGGTCGAGGGTCTAGGGTCCAAGGTCCAGGATTAGGGTCCAAGGGCCAAGGTGCAGGGTCCGGGTTTACGGTACTGGGTTCAGGGTCCGAGTTCAAGGTTCAAGGTCTAGGGTCAATGGTTAAGGGTTCGGGGCCCATGTTCATAGTTCAGTGTCTAACAATCGAGCTTTAGGGTCTAGGGTCCTCGGTTTACGTTTAGGCTTTAAGGTCTAAGATCCAAGGTTTAAGGTTCAACTTCCAGGTGTAGGGTCGAGGGTTTGGGGTCATGGTTTAGGGTCCAAGGTCCAAGCCTCATGCTTTAGGGTGTACGGTTCATGGTTCAAGGTCCAAGTTCAGGGTACAAGGTTCAAGTTCAAGGCCCGGGGTCCAGGGTCCAGGCTTCAGGGTCCAAGGTTCAAGGTCAAGGGTTACTTGTTAAGGGTCAAGGGACTAGGTTTAGGGATTAGGGTTCAAGTTGGGGGTTCCAGGTCCAGTGTCCAGGGTCAAAAAATGGGTCCCAAAAATCAGATCCAAAACTCATGTTCCAAAAGTGGGTCTCGTATCAAAGTCCCATCCGATCAGCGCCATGGTTCCACGTCCAGGGTACAGGGTTCCAGGTCAAGGGTCGAGGATCAAGGTTCGAGGGGTTAGGGTTCGGGGTCCAAGGTTTAGGGTTTAGGGTCTAGCTTTAGGGTCCAGGGTTCGGGCTTCGGGCTTCAATGCTCAAGGCTCGGGGTTTAGGGTTCACAGACCAAGGTCAGCGTCGAGGGTCGAGGGTTTGGGTTCAGGGTTCAAAGTTTAAGGTTTACGGTTCAGGGTCCAAGTTCACAGTTCAAGGTCCAGGGTTAAGGGGTCAAGGCCCATGTTGACGTTTAAGGGGTTTAGGTTTAGGTTTTAAGGTCTAAGATCTAGGGAAAATTGTTCAGGGTCTAGGAGTCTAGGTTCAGTGTTCAGGGTCCATGCTCATGATTCAGGGTCCAGGGTCGAAGGGTCCACGTCCAAGGTTCAGCGTCCAAGGTTAAGGGTTCAGGGTTCAAGGTTGAGGGTCAAGCGTTTGGGTTCCAAGGTTCAGCGTCCATGTTTAGGGATCAACATCTAGGGTGAAGGTTGTAGGGTTTACGGTTCAAGAATCAGGGTTTAAGGTATGGGTTCAGTGTCTAGGGTCCTAGGTTTAGGGTTAAGGGTTCAGGGTGTAGGTTTAGGGTGCAGGGTTCCAGGTTCAAGGTCCAAAAATGTGTCCCAAAAATGGGATCCAAAACTTGTGTTCCAAAAGTGGGTCTCTTCCCGAAGTCCCATCCGATCACCTTCATGGTTCAAGGTCCAATGTACATGGTCCAGGGTTAAGGGTCAAGGGATTAGGGTCTAGGGTCTAGGTTCAGGGTTCAAGGTCCAATGTCCAAGGTCAAGTGTCGAGCGTCGAGGGTGTAGGTCGGAGGGTTCAGGGTCAGGGTTCAAGGTCCAAGGTCCAGGATTTGGGTTATGGGTTTAAGGTTCAGGGTTCAGGGTCCATGCTCACACTTCAGCATCCAAGGGTCCAGGTTCAGGGTCCAATGTTAAGGGTTAAGGGTTCAAGGTCGATGGTCAAGTGTTTGGGGTTCAAGGTTTAGTGTCCATGTTTAGGGCTCAATGTCGAGGGTCTAGGGTCTAGGGTGAAGGTTGAAAGGGTTTAGGGTTCAAGAATCAGGGTCAGGGGTCCTAGTTTAGGTTTTGAGGTCTAGGATCCAAGGTTAAGGGTTCGGGGTCTAGGTTCCAGGTCTAGTGTTCAAGGTCCAAACATGGGTCCCACGAGTTGGATCCAAAACTCATGTTTTGAAAGTGGGTCTCGTCTCGAATCCCATCCGATCAGCTTCATGTTCAAGGTCCAGGGTCTAGGGTCTAGCTTTAAGGTCCAGGTTTCGGGGTCCAAGCTTCAATGTTCAAGGCTCATGGTTTAGGGTTTACGGTTTCGGGTCCATGGTTCGAGGTACAAGTTTGGGGTTCAGGGTATAGGGTCCAGGGTTAAGGGCCAAGGGTCGAGGGTCGAGGGTATGGGGTCAAGGTTCAGGGTTCAAGGTCTAGGGTTACTTGTTAAGGGTCATGGGTCCAGGTTTAGGGATTAGGGTTCAAGGTCCAAAATGGGTCCCAAAAATTGGATCCCAAACTCATGTTCCAAAATTGGGTCCCGTCTCGAAGTCCCATCTAATCAGCTTCATGGTTCAAGGTCCAGGGCACAGGGTTCCATGTTCAAGGTTTAGGGTCTAGGTTACAGGGTCCAAGGTCCAGGATAAATGGTCGAGGGTTTAGGGTCTGGCTTTACGGTCCACGATTCGGGGTTCAGGCTTCAATGTTCAATGCTCAAGGTTTAAGGTTTAGGGTTTAGGGTTCATGGTTCAAGGTCCAGGGTCTAGGGTCCAGGTTCAGAGCTCATGGTCCAAGGTCAAGGTCTAGTGTCAAGTGTCAAGGGTCGAGGGTACGGGGTCAGGCTTCAGGCTTCAGGATTGAAGGTTATTGGTTAAGGGTCAAGGGTCCATGTTTGGGGATCGAGGTCCAGGGTGGGGGTTCCACGTCTGGTGTTTAGTGTTCAAATTTTGGGTTCAAGGTTCAGGGTTTAGGGTCCATGTTCACAATTCAGGTTGCATGTTCAAGGGTCGGGGTGTAGGGTTCAAGGTCCAAGGTCTTGGGTTAAGGGTTAAGGGTCTGGGTTTCGAGGTTCAACTTGAGGTTTAGGGTTTAGGGTCCAAGTTGAGGGATCATGGTTCAAGGTCGAGGGTCAAGTGTTCGGGGTCCAAGTTTCAGGGCCCGTGTTTAGGGTTCACAGTTCAAGGTCGAGGGTTGAGGGTGAAGGTTGAAGGTTTAAGGGTTTAGGGTCAACTTTTCAAGGTTAAGGTTTTAGGGTCCAGGGTCGAGGTTCAGGACTAAAGGTCTAAGGTCAAGAACCGAAGTTTAAGGTTTAGGGTCGAAGGTGAGGGACCAAGGTCTAGGGTCAAGGGTTTAGGGTCCGTGTTCACGGTTCAGGGTCTAGGGTCCAAGGTTCAGGGTCAAAGGGTCTAGGTTCAGGGTCTGTGTTTAGGGTTCACGGTTCAAGGTCAAGGGTTTAAGGTGAAGGTTGAAGGGTTCAAGATTTAGGGTCAACGATCCAAGGCCTAGGCTTCAAGGTCCAGAGTTTAGGGTTCATGGTCTAGGGTCAAGGGTGAGGGGTTCGAGAACAAGGTACATGGTTGGGGATTCCAAGCTTAGGGTCCACGGTCTAGGGTCAAGGGTAAGGGGTTCAAGGTTCCAATTTAGGGTTTAGGGTTCAAGGTCTTGGTTTAATGGTCTAGGGTCAAGGTTTCATGGTTCAGGGTTCAAGGACTGAGGTTAAGGTTTCAGGGTTCAATGTTCAAGGTAAAGGGTCTAGGCTTTAAGGTTTATGGTTTTCGGTCGAGGGTCAAGGGTTCGGGGTTCGGGGTCCATGTTCCCCGTTCAAGATCAAGGGTTCAAAGTCCAAGTCTAGGGTTCAAGGTCCAGGGTCCAAGGTTCATAGTCAAGGGTCAAGGGTTTCGTGTTTATGGTTATGGTTTAGGGTTCAATGTCGAGGGTCAAGGGTTTGGGGTCCATGGTTCAGGGGCCATATTTAGGGTCTACGGTGAAGGGGTCATGGTTCGGGCTTCAATGTTCAAGGTTCAAGGTTTGGGTTTAGGGTCCAACGTCTGAGGTTTAGGGATTCACGGTGGTGGGTTCCATGTTCAAGGTTTAGGGTTCGAGGTCCATGGTTCAGTGTTTTGAATCACGCTTTAGGCTCCACAGTTCGAGGTTCGAGGTTCAATATTCAAGGTCCAAGTTCAAGGTTCAAGGTCTAAGGTCAAGATCCAGGGTCCAAGGTCAACTGTCTAGGGTCGAGGGTGCAGGTTCTAGGGTTCGGGGCTAGGTTTCAATGTTCAGGGTTCGAGGTCCAGGGTTCAGGGTTCAGGTTTATGGTTCAGTGTTCAAGGTTTAGGTTTATGGTTCAGGGTTCAGGGTCAAGGGTTGAAAGTCAAAAAGTGGGTTCCAAGAAAGGGTCCCAAAATTTGGCTTGAAAAAGGGGTACCAGAATTTGGCTCCAAAAATTGGGCTCCAAAAGTGGGCTTTGAAAATGGGTCCAAAACGTTCCCAAAATCGGCCTAAAAATGGGTCCCAAAATTGGGCCTTCAAAATCGGGGCTTTTGTTTTGTCGACATCCTACCGATGCCTGGGAATCAGACAAAAATAGCTTATGTAAGGGAGTGTAGTGTGCTAGGGGGCCAAGGTAGTGCTCCAAGGAGATTCCGGGCTGGGAGCTCGAGGAGTGAGTCGGCGAGCAGAAATGGAAGCAAGCGAGCCGTGAGTCAGGCGAGCTGAGCCAGCAAGCTGAGTCAGGCAGGTGAGCTGAGTTGGATGGTGAGCCGAGTTGGAGGGCGAGCTGAGTCGGGCAGGCGAGCCGAGTTGGAGGGCGAGCTGAGTCGGACAGGGATCCAAGTTGGGCGATCCGAGTTGGGCTGAGCCAGGGGTTGCGTCAGAGTTTTGGACATGGTTCAAAGCTCAAGTTGGGGAATCTGAGTTGGGAAATTGAGTGCACCCAGCTCGATGGGAAAAGTCAGAAATAGGGGTGTTTGCCTGTTTCTCAGCGTCATCCTACCGACGCCTAAGATTCGAAAAAATAGCTTATATAGGGGGGTATGAGTTCTGTTTTGTCCGAGTCAGCATAAGAGCCGAGTTGCGAACCAGATTCGAAGGGCTGACATGAGAACTCGAGTGTGCCCAGCTCGGTTTGAAAAGTCAGAAATCGGGGGGTTTGGCCGTTTTGAGGTGTCATCCTACCGATGCCTAGGATTTAGACAAATAGCTTATATAGGGGGGTATATGTTCTCTGAAGGCCCAGACCGAATGCGATGCTAGTTGGGAACCCGAGCACGGGAGCCTAGAAGGGAACATATTGTCTTGAGGGCGCAAGTCGATGGATTCGTTGGTGCCGAACGAGTCCGATGCGATGCAAGGCGAGCTCGGTGCGAAAAGTCAGAAATCAGGGGGTTCGGCCGTTTTGAGGTGTCATCCTACCGATGCCTTGGATTCAGACAAATAGCTTATATAGGGGGGTATGTGTTCTCTGAAGGGCCAGACCGAATGCGATGCGAGTTGGGAACACAAGCCCGGGGGCCTATAAGGGAACATATCGACTTGAGGACGCAAGTCGATGGATTCGTCGGTGCCGAACGAGTCCGATGCAATGCAAGGCGAGCTCGAAGCCAAAAGTCAGAAATCGGGGGGTTTGGCCATTTCTCGGTGTCATCCTACCGATGCCTGGGATTCTGACAAATAGTTTATATAGGGGGTATGTGTTCTGTCAAAGCCCAGACCGAATGCGATGCGAGTTGGGAACCTGAGCCCGGGGGCTTAGAAGGGAACATATCGACTTGAGGGCCCAAGTCGATGGATTCGTCGGTGCCGAACGAGTCCGATGCAATGCAAGGCGAGCTCAGTGCGAAAAGTCAGAAATCGGGGGGTTTGGCCGTTTCTCGGTGTCATCCTATCGATGCCTGGGATTCAGACAAATAGCTTATATAGGGGGGTATGTGTTCTCTCAATGCCTAGACCAAATGCGATGCGAGTTGGGAACCCGAGCCCGGGGGCCTAGAAGGGAACATATCAACTTGAGGGTGCAAGTCGATGGATTCGTCGGTGCCGAACGAGTCTGATGTGATGCAAGGTGAGCTCGGTTCGAAAAGTCAGAAATCGGGGGGTTTGACCGTTTCTCGGTGTCATCCTATCAATGCCTGGGATTCAGAAAAATAGCTTATATAGTGGAGTATTTGTTCTCTCAAGGCCCAGACCGAATGTGATGCGAGTTGGGAACCCGAGCCCAGGGGCCTAGAAGGGAACATATCGACTTGAGGGCGCAAGTCGATGGATTCATCGGTGCCGAACAAGTCCGATGTGATGCAAGGCGAGCTCGGTGCGAAAAGTCAGAAATCAGGGGGTTTGGCCGTTTCTCGGTGTCATCCTACCAATGCCTGGGATTCGGAAAAATAGCTTATATAGGGGGGTATGTCTTCTCTCAAGGCCCAGACCGAATGCGATGCGAGTTGGGAACCTGAACCCGAACCCGGGGGCCTAGAAGGGAACATATCGACTTGAGGGTGCAAGTCGATGGATTCGTTGGTACCGAACAAGTCTGAAACGATGCAAGGCGAGCTCGGTGCGAAAAGTAAGAAATCGAGGGGTTTGGCCGTTTCTTGGTGTCATCATACCGATGCCTGGGATTCAGAAAAATAGCTTATATAGGGGGGTATGTGTTCTCTCAAGGCCCAGACCGAATGCGATGCGAGTTGGGAACCTGAGCCCAGGGACCTAGAAGGGAACAAATCGACTTGAGGGCGCAAGTCGATGGATTCGTCGGTGCCGAATGAGTCCGATGCGACGCAAAGCAAGCTCGGTGCGAAGAAACAGAAATTGGGGGGTTTGGCCGTTTCTCGTGTCATCCTACCGATGCCTGGGATTCAGACAAATAGCTTATATAGGGGGTATGTATTCTCTCAAGGCCCAGAACGAATGCGATGCGAGTTGGGAACCCGAGCCCGGGGGCCTAGAAGGGAACATATCAACTTGAGGGTGCAAGTCGATGGATTCGTCGGTGCCGAATGAGTGCGATACGACACAAAGCGAGCTCGGTGCGAAAATTCAAAAATCGGGGGGTTTGGCCGTTTTGATGTGTCATCCTACCGATGCCTGGGATTCAGACAAATAGCTTATATAGGGGGGGCATGTGTTCTCTTAAGGCCCAGTCCGAATGCGATGCGAGTTGGGAACTCAAGCCGGTCGGCCTAAAAGGGTAACAGATCGACTTGAGGGTGCAAGTTGATGGATTCGTCAGTGCCAAATGAGTCCGATGGCATTGTTATGCATGTGAAGCGAGCTCCTTGCGAAAAGTCAAAAATCAGGGGATTCACCCATTCTACGGTGTCATCCTACTGATGCCTGGGATTCGAACAAATAGCTTATATAGGGGTTATATGTTCTCTTAAGGCCCAGTCCGAATGCGATGCGAGTTGGGAACCTGAGCCGAGCAGCCTAAAAGGGGAATAGATCGACTTGAGGGCGCAAGTCGATGGATTTGTCAGTGCCGAATGAGTCTGATGGCGATGTTATGCATGCGAAGCAAGCTATTTGCAAAAAGTTAGAAATCGGAGGTTTCGACCATTCTTAGCTGTCATCCTACCGATGCCTGGGATTCATACAAATAGCTTATATATGGGGGGTAATTCAGTCGGAAGCTCCCCATCCTGCATGACCCCTCTATAGCGTGATCATGTTGGCGTGCTAATAGATGCATGTATTTGGCGCTCAATTTTTTCATCGTGCACCAACATGAGTCACGCTCTATGTGCACGCAGTTACCCGCCCAGGACAACTCACTTTTTACGCGGGGGCTCTCTAGAATTCTCTGAACAGGCTCGGTATCTGATGCAGCTCAAAATAGGGAACAACACTCGTAGCCACTCCCAACTCTAGTGGGACCAAGTAAAGGATGACTCGGGAGCCCTCGTCAAGAAGTTGGGTTGCTTGGACTGGTGAAAATTCTACTGCCCACGGCTAGGGTGAGAAGTCAGAAATCGGGGCGCTTGGATGTTTCTCGGTGTCATCCTACCGATGCCTGGGATTCAGACAAATAGCTTATATAGGGGACATGCGTCATTCGGCTTGACCCCCTTGCTTGCCCCTCATGCTTGAGGGGCACGCAGGTCGCCCGATATGAATGCATGCAGGACATCGGATTCCTGTGCATTGGCTCCCTTGCCATCCTAGAACAGTCTAGCCATTCGATGCAACTCGTGAACAAGGGTGGCAGTGGTAGTCATTCCAAAATCATCCATGTCGTGCCCAAGTAAGGGACTTCGTCGGATACATTGCACAAGAATCCAATGTCCTGCACCAACAGGAGTCGCGGTTTAGAGGCATGCAAGTCCCCCGTCCAAGACACCGCATTGCTATGCGGGGGGCTCTTTCGCCTTCTCCTAATGGTCTCGGTAGCGGATGCAGCTCGGAATAGGGAGGGGCACTGGTAGCCTCTCCCCATCTTTGCTAGGACCAAGTAAGGGATGACTCGGGAGCCGTCGTGTAGCGGTTGGGTGGCTGGGACGGGACCAAATTTTGATTGCCCACGGCTTGATCGAAAAAGACAGAAATCGGGGGGCTTGGATGTTTCTCGGTGTCATCCTACCGATGTTTGGGATTCAAAAAAATAGGTTATATAGAGGACATGTGTCATTTGGCATGCCCCCCTACATGCCCCTCAAGCGTGACCGCGATGTTGCTCGAACGGATGAAGGATTGTGCAGTCGGTTTTAATCAAGCAGCATCGCGGTCACGCTTGAGGGGCACGCAGGTCGAATGATACGAATGCATGCAGTACACTTGATTGCTGTGCAGCGGCTCGCTCACCTTCCTAGAACAGTCTCGACATCAGACGAAACGCGCGAACACGGGCGACACTGGTAGCCGTTCCAAACTCATCCATGTTGTGCCCAAGTAAGGGACTTCATGGGATACACTGCATAGGAATCGTTTGTACTACATGAGGTGGGAAAGTATGTCAATTTGCTCTATGAGCATCTTACTCGGTTGCCATATTCTCAGAGTTGGATGTCCCGTAACGAACTTAAGAAAAGTCCGTAAAGGTCCCCACCCAGGACACTTTATTGCTATGCGGGTGCTCTCTGGCATTCTCCCTACGGTCTCGGTAGCGGATGCAGCTCGGAATGGGGGTGGGGCACTAGTAGCCTTTCCCCAACTCTGTCGGGACCAGGTAAGGGATGACTCAGGAGCCGCCTTGTAGCAGTTGGGTGGCTGGGGAGGGACCAATTTTTGAGTGCCTACAGCGTGTGAGAAGAAGTCAGAAATCGGGGGGCTTGGACGTTTCTCAGTGTCATCCTACTGATGCATGGGATTCAGAAAAATAGCTTATATAGGGGACATGTGTCATTCGGTGTGTCACCCCTGCATGCCCCTCAAGCGTGACCGCGATGCTACTCGAACGGATCAAGGATTGTGCGGCCGGTCTTAATCGAGCAGCATCATAGTCACACTTGAGGGGCGGGCAGGTCGCCCGATACGAATGCATGTAGTAAACTGGATTGTTGTGCAGCGGCTCCCTCGCCTTCCTAGAACGGTCTCGGCATCGGATGAGACTCGCGAACACGAGTGGCACTGGCAGCCGTTCCAAACTCGTCGATGTCATGCCCAAGTAAGGGACTTCATGGGATACACTGCACAGGAATCCATTGTACTGCATGAGGCCGGCAAGTATGTCGATTTTCTCTCAACGAGCATCTTACTTGGTTGCCCCATTCTCGGAGTTGGATGTCCTGTAACGGACTTGGGAACAGTCCGTGCAGGTCCCCACCCAGGACACTTTATTGCTATGCGGGGGCTCTCTCGCATTCTCCCAACGGTCTCGGTAGTGGATGCAGCTCGGAATAGGGGAGGGGCACTGGTAGCCTTTCCCCAACTCTGCCGGGACCAAGTAAGGGATGACTCGGGAGCCACCGTGTAGCGGTTCGGTGGTTGGGGCGGGACCAATTTTTGAGTGCCTATGGCATGTGCGAAAAAGTCAGAAATTAGGGGCCTTGGACGTTTCTCGGTGTCATCCTACCGATGCCTGGCATTTGGAAAAATAGCTTATATAGGAGACATGTGTCATTCGGCATGCCCCCCCTACGTGCCCCTCAAGCATGACCACGATGCAGCTCGAACTGATGAAGGATTGTGCGGTCGGTTTAAATCGAGCAGCATTGCGGTCATGCTTGAGGGGCACATAGGTCACCCGATACGAATGCATGCAGTACACTGGATTGCTGTGTAGTGGCTCCCTCGCCTTCCCAGAACGGTCTCGGCATCGGACGAAACTCATGAACACGGGTGGCACTTGTAGCCGTTCCAAACTCGTCCATGTCGTGCCCAAGTAAGGGACTTCGTGGGATACACTGCATAGGAATCCTTTATACTGCATGAGGCCAGCAAGTATGTCGATTTTCTCTCAACGAGCATCTTACTCGGTTGCCGCATTCTCAGAGTTGGATGTCCCGTAACGGACTTAGGAACAGTCCATGTAGGTCCCTACCCAGGACACTTTATTGCTATTTGGGTGCCCTCTAGCATTCTCCCAACGGTCTTGGTAGCGAATGCAACAAGGAATAGGGGAGGGGCACTGGTAGCCTTTCCCCAAATCTGTCGGGACCAAATAAGGGATGACTCGGGAGCCTTCATGTAGCGGTCGGTGGTTGGGGCGGGACCAATTTTCGATTGCCTATGGCGTGTGCGAAAAAGTCAAAAATCAGGGGGCTTGGACATTTCTCGGTGTTATCCTATCGAGGCCTGGGATTCAGACAAATAGCTTATATAGAGGACATGTGTCATTCGGCATGCCCCCACTGCGTGCCCCTAAAGCATGACCGCGATGTAGCTCGAAAGGATGAAGGATTGTGCAGTTGGTTTAAATCGAGCAGCGTCGCGGTCACGCTTGAGGGGCATGCAGGTCGCCCGATACGAATGCATGCAGTACACAGGATTGCTCTACAGCGGCTCCCTCGCCTTCCCAGAACGGTCTCGGCATCGGATGAAACTCGCGAACATGGGCGACACTTGTAGCCATTCCAAACTTGTCCATGTCGTGCCCAAGTAAGGGACTTCGTGGGATACACTGCATAGGAATCCTTTGTACTGCATGAGGCCGACAAGTATGTCAATTTTCTCTCAATGAGCATCTTACTCAGTTGCCGCATTCTAGGAATTGGATGTCCCGTAACAGACTTAGGAACAGTCTGTGCAGGTCCCGACCCAGGACACTTTATTGCTATGCGGGTGCTCTCTGGCATTCTCCCAACAGACTCGGTAGCAGATTTAGCTCAGAATAGGGGAGGGGCACTCATAGCCTTTTGCCAACTCTGCCAGGACCAACTAAGGGATGACTCAGGAGCCACTGTGTAGCGGTTCAGTGGTTGGGGCGGGACCAATTTTCGAGTGCCTATGGCGTGTGTGAAAAAGTCAAAAATTGGGGGGCTTGGAAGTTTCTCAGTGTCATCCTACTGATGCCTGGGATTCAAAAAAATAGCTTATATAGGGGACATGTGTCATTCGGCATGCCCCAACTACGTGCCCCTCAAGCGTGACCGTGATGCAGCTCAAACAGATGAAGGATTATGTGGTCGGTTTAAATCAAGCAGCATCGTAGTCACGCTTGAGGGGCACGCAAGTCACCCGATACGAATGCATGCAGTACACCAGATTGCTATGCAGTGGCTCCCTCGCCTTCCCAGAACGATCTCGGCATCGGACGAAACTCGCGAACACGGGCAGCACTGGTAGCCATTCCAAACTCGTCCATGTCATGCCCAAGTAAGGGACTTCATGGGATACATTGCATAGGAATCCTTTGTACTGCATGAGGCCGGCAAGTATGTCGATTTTCTCTCAATGAGCATCTTACTCGGTTGCCGCATTCTCAGAGTTGGATGTCCCATAACAGACTTAGGAACAATCCATGCAGGTCCCCACCTAGGACACTTTATTGCTATGTGGGTGCTCTCTGGCATTCTCCCAATGGTCTCGGTAGCAGATGCAGCTCGGAATAGGGTAGGGGCACTGGTAGCCTTTCCTCAACTTTGATGGGACCAAGTAAGGGATGACTCGGGAGCCTCCATGTAGCGGTTGGGTGGACTGGGCGAGACAAATTTTTGAGTACCTACGGTGTGTGCGAAAAAGTCAGAAATTGGGGGGTTTGGATGTTTCTCGATGTCATCCTACCGATGCCTGGGATTCAGAAAAATAACTTATATATTGGACATGTGTTATTCGGCATGTCACCCCTGTGTGCCCCTCAAGCATGACCGCAATGCTGCTTGAAGGAATGAAGGATTGTGCGGTCGGTTTTAATCGAGCAGCATCACAGTCACGCTTGAGGGGCATGCAGGTTGCCCGATACGAATGCATGCAGTACACCAGAATGTTGTGCAATGGCCCCCTCACCTTTCTAGAATGGTCTCGGCATCGAATGAAACGTGCGAACACGGGCGGCACTGGTAGCCGTTCCAAACTCGTCCATGTCATGCCCAAGTAAGGGACTTCGTGTGATACACTGCATAGGAATCCTTTGTACTGCATGAGATCGGAAATTATGTCGATTTTCTCTCAATGAGCATCTTACTCGGTTGCCACATTCTCCGAGTTGGATGTCTCGTAACGAACATAGGAACAGTCCATGCAGGTCCCCACCTAGGACACTTTATTGCTATGCAGGTGCTCTCTGGAATTCTCCCAATGGTCTCGGTAGTGGGATGCAGCTCGGAATAGGGGAGGGGCAGTTGTAGCCTTTCCCCAACTCTGCTAGGACCAAGTAAGGGATGACTCAGGAGCCGCCGTGTAGCGGTTGGGTGGCTTGGGTGGGACCAATTTTTGAGTGCCTTCGGCGTGTGCAAAAAAGTCAGAAATCAGGGGGCTTGGACGTTTCTCGGTGTCATCCTACCGATGCCTGGGATTCAGACAAATAGCTTATATAGGGGACATGTGTCATTCGACATGTTGCCCCTATGTGCCTCTCAAGCGTGACTACGATGCTGCTTGAACCGATGAAGGATTGTGCGGTCGCTTTTAATCGAGCAGCATCGCGGTCACGATTGAGGGGCATGCAGTTCGCCCGATACGAATGCATGCAGTACACCAGATTGTTGTGCAGCGGCTCCCTCGCCATTCCTAGAACGGTCTCGGCATCAGACGAAACTTGCGGATATGGGTGGCACTGGTAGCCGTTCCAAACTCATCCATGTCGTGTCCAAGTAAGGGACTTCATGGGATACACTGCATAGGAATCCTTTGTACTGCATGAGGCCGGCAAGTATGTCAATTTTCTCTCAACGAACATCTTACTCGGTTGCCCCATTCTCGGAGTTGGATGTCCCGTAAAGGACTTGGGAACAGTCCGTGTAGGTCCCCACCCAGGACACTTTATTGCTATGCGGGTGCTCTCTGGAATTCTCCCAACGGTCTCGGTAGCAGATGCAGCTCGAAATAGGGGAGGGGCACTGGTAGCCTTTCCCCAAATCTGCCAGGACCAAGTAAGGGATGACTCGGGAGCCCGTGTGTAGCGGTTGGGTGAATGGGGCGGGACCAATTTGCGAGTGCCTACAGCGTGAGCAAAATAGTCAGAAATTGGGGGGCTTGGACGTTTCACGGTGTCATCCTACCAATGCCTGGGATTAAAGCAAAAAGCTTATATAGGGGACATGTGTCATTTGGCATGTCACCCCTGCGTGCCCCTCAAGCGTGACCGCGATGCTGCTCGAATGGATGAATGATTGTGCGGTCGGTTTTAATCGAGCAGCATCGCCGTCACGCTTGAGGGCCACATAGGTTGCCCAATACGAATGCATCTAGTACACCGGATTGTTGTGCAGCGGCTCCCTCACCTTCCTAGAACAGTCTTGGCATCGGACAAAACTCGCGAACATGGGCGGCACTGGTAGTTGTTCAAAACTCGTCCATGTCGTGTCCAAGCAAGGGACCTCGTGGGATACACTGCATAGGAATCCTTTGTACTGCATGAGGTTGAAAAGTATGTTGATTTTCTCTCAACGAGCATCTTACTCGGTTGCCCCATTCTCAGAGTTGGATGTCCCGTAACGGACTTAGGAACAGTCTGTGCAAGTCCCCACCCAGGACACTTCATTGCTATGCGGTTGCTCTCTGGCATTCTCCCAACGGTCTCGGTAGCGGATGCAGCTCGGAATAGGGGAGGGGCACTGGTAGCCTTTCCCCAACTTTTCCTGGACCAAGTAAGGGATGACTCGGGAGCCGCCGTGTAGCGGTTGGGCGGATTGGCCGGGACCAATTTTTGAGTGCCTACGGCGTGTGCGAAAAACTCAAATCGGGGGGCTTGGACATTTCTTGGTGTCATCCTACTGATGCTTGGGATTCAGTAAAATAGCTTATATAGGGGACATGTGTCATTCGACGTGTCGCCCCTGTGTGCCCCGCAAGCGTGACCACGATGCTGCTCGAACAGATGAAGGATTGTGCGGTCAGTTTTAATTGAGCAGCTTCGCGGTCACACTTGAGGGGCATGCAGGTCGCCCGATAAGAATGCATACAGTACACCGGATTGCTGTGCAGTGGCTCTTTTGCCTTCCTAGACCGATCTCGGCATCGAACGAAACTTGCGAACACAGGCGGTACTGGTAGCCATTCCAAACTCGTCCATGTTGTGCCCAAGTAAAGGACTTCATGGGATACACTGCAAATGAATCCTTTGTACTGCATGAGGCTGGCAAGTATGTCGATTTGCTCTTAACGAGCATCTTACTCAGTTACCACATTCTCGGAGTTGGATTTCCTGTAACGGACTTAGGAATAGTTTGTGCAGGTCCCCACCCAGGACACTTTATTGCTATGCGGGCGCTCTCTTGCATTCTCCCAACGGTCTCGATAGCGGATGTAGCTCGGAATAGGGGAGCAGCACTGGTAGCCTTTCCCCAACTCTGTCGGGACCAAGTAAGGGATGACTCGGGAGCCGCCGTGTAGTGGTTGGGTGGCTAGGGCGGGACCAATTTTTGAGTGCCTACGACGTGTGCGAAAAAGTCAAAAATTAGGGGGCTTGGACATTTCTCGGTGTCATCCTACCGATGCCTGGGATTCGAACAAATAGCTTATATAGGGGAGATGTGTCATTCGGAATGTCACCTCTGCGTGCCCCTCAAGCGTGACCATGATGCTGCTCGAACGGATGAAGGATTGTGCGGTCGGTTTAAATTGAGCAGCATCGTGGTCACACTTGAGGGGCACGCAGGTTGCCTGATACGAATCCATGCAGTACACCGGATTGCTATGCAGTGTTCCAAACTCGTCCATGTCGTTTCCAAGTAAGGGACTTCGTCGGATACACTGCATAGGAATCCTTTGTATTGCATGAGGCCGGAACATCTGTCGATTTTCTCTCAATGAGCATCTTACTTGGTTGCCCCATTCTCGGAGTTGGATGTCCCGTAACGGACTTAGGAACAGTCCGTGCAGGTCCCCAACCACGAAACTTTATTGCTATGCGGGTGCTTTCTGACATTCTCTCAACGGTCTCGGTAGCGGATGCAACTCGGAATAGGGGAGGGGCACTGGTACCCTTTCCCCAACTTTTCCAGGACCAAGTAAGGGATGACTCGGGAGCCACCGTGTAGCGGTTAGGCGGATTGGGCGGGACCAATTTTTGAGTGCCTACTGCATGTGTGAAAATGGTTGAAATCAGGGGGCTTGGACGTTTCTCAGTGCCATCCTACCGATGCCTAGGATTCAGAAAAATAGCTTATATAGGGGACATGTGTCATTCGGCATGTCGCCCCTTCATGCCCCTCAAGTGTGATCGCGATGCTGCTCGAACGGATGAGGGATTGTGCGGCCGGTTTTAATCGAGCAGCATCATGGTCACGCTTAAGGGGCACATAGGTTTCCCAATACGAATACATGCAGTACACCAGATTGCTATGCAGTGGCTCCCTCACCTTCCTAGAACGGTCTCGGCATCGAATGAAAATCGCGAACATGGGTAGCACTGGTAGCCGTTCCAAACTCGTCCATGTCGTGCCCAAGTAAGGGACTTCGTGGGATACACTGCATAGGAATCCTTTGTACTGCATGACGCTGGCAAGTATGTCGATTTTCTCTCAACGAGCATCTTACTCGGTTACCACATTCTCAAAGTTGGATGTCCCGTAACGGACTTAGGAACAGTCCGTGCAGGTCCCCACCCAGGACACTTTATTGCTATGCGGGTGCTCTCTCGCATTCAACCAATAGTCTCGGTAGCAGGATGTAGCTTGGAATAGGGGAGGGGCACTGGTAGCCTCTCCCCAGCTCTGCCAGGACCAAGTAATGGATGACTCGAGAGCCGCTATAAAGCGGTTGGGTGGCTTGGGCAGGACCAATTTTTGAGTGCCTTCGGCGTGTGCAAAAAAGTCAGAAATCGGGGGGCTTGGATGTTTCTCCACTACAGGATTTGACACCATTTTCCGACGGTCGTTTGTCGGTCGTTCGACAAATCTCTGTCGGAAGAGCGACGCAATGGCGAAAATTTTTTCGTCGCTATTTTTTCGTCGCAAGGCCGACGACAAATTAAACGTCGAAATAACAGCGAAGAATCGTCGGTCGGTAGCATCGTGAAATACGTTAGGATTTTGTCAGAATATCGATGAAAACTTTATCTATCCACTGACGAACTGCACCAGAAGTTCATCGTCGGTTCGACGAAATGGGCAAGCACTAGCGTGGAAACATGGAAATTTCGTCGAAACAGCGACGAAATACAAAAGTAGTAGAAAGAACACCAAAAGTTCGTCGAATATGCGACGAAATAGGCAAGTAGTAGTGTCAGAAGAACACTAGAAGTTCGTCGAAAGGTCGACAAAATTGACGAAGAGTAGTGTGGTGGCAACGCCGAAATATCATCGGAAGGACGACGAAATGGGTAGAGAGTTATGACGAAATCGTCGTCGCAGCTATAGAAACTTCGTCGAGGCTTTCTGTTGATTCGTCGGTTGTTATCGTCGAAATTGCGACGAAGAAGCAAAATTTAAAAAAAAAATATATTATATATTCGTGGAAATGTACCATTGCGGAGACTGAGGATTGATCATACATACAGACTGCATATTGGTTTGATGCTTCAAACGATGCATTTCTTATTTTGAAAAAGTGCATTACACCTTATTGAGCTTCTCTTTGTTTTGAGTATGGTTAATATTCTCTACTTAACAAAGGCCAACCATGGTGCGGAAGCTCATTTAGCGCGTCCCGCCCCCCTCACATCACTCTCAATTCCCCATACCCAATCATATAACATTAATAATTGATTCATCCATTAATAACATATAACATTCATTCATTCATCCATTAATAACATATAACATTCATTAATTAACATATTCACATTCATTCATTCATCCATTAATAACATATAACATTCATTAATTAACATAACATTCATTCATTAACATATAATAATCATTCTTTTAGTTTTTACATATTATCAAAAATATGGTTGTCATGATATGATTACAATCACTTTTTTTTTTGTTTATTTTTCAAAGCTACATAAAGCTGAAGTGGAGTATCATTTTCTAAATCAATAT
>VDFB02157222.1:0-21889 GCA_007258455.2 Sequoia sempervirens | reverse complement strand
GCACTTCAGAGATTGGGTACTCCGAGGAGACCGTCACCACATCGTGACGCTGAGAGGAGTGAAGCAGGATCTCGCAGAGCACCGAGGACAGCCTCACGGACAGCAGATAGGCCCACTAGGCCTACTTTTGTGAGACAAGAGGCCGAGGAGGCTATTGCAGAGGAGGAGCATGAGGAGTTGTTCGCAGACACACTTATGGCAACGAACGAGGAGTGGGAGTTAGTACCACCAGAGGTCAGAGAGAGGATTTCTTTTGACCGTTTTGTCACTCAGAGGCGAGAGCACCACAGAGGTCGACAGGATTGGAGACCTAGATACCAGAACAATGACCTAAAACATGCAACCAACAGGCTTAATCTAGCGATGTTCGATGGTAGTGGTAAGGTGACAGCTCAGGCGTGGATTAGTAAGCTGGACACATTTCTCACATTGCGCCCGATGGCTGAGAGAGATGCTATCAGATATGCGACACTGCATCTTGAGGGGGTAGTGTTGATGAGTGTTTTATCATCCACCAAACATCAGAATAAAAATGCCCAAAGACACTTTATCCTCTCTTGAAAAATCACCGCGTATGCTAAGATTGCGAGAAGATCATATGGCGATTCCAAGGTTTCTTTAGTCGGGTCTCGACGTGTGGATAAGCTCAATGGCCGTTGTGATTTGCTGGTAATGAACAAGGGGACTTACGTGAGAACAATCTTCACAAGTTCAAGATTTAGGGAATTTGTAGTTAAAGGCTCTCAATTAGGACTTTCAATTGTGGATCTCAAAAAAAATGGCAAAAAGACAAGGGTTCAGAGAATCTAGTCTAAGCCTAAGAACTCAAGAGACAGTAAGGACTCGGTGAAGAGAAATAAACCACACTTTGTTTCGCCTCCTGCAGGACAACATACGCAAAATGGGTGCAATCTTCAAGGGGTTTGTGAGAATAATTTTCAAACCTCGAATGAGGTTGAAGTTAAGCTTCCACGTTTAAGAGCTCAGGCTAACTTTGCAAATCGAATGCAAATCATCCATTCGAAAAAAAGTATGAGCTACACTTCACCATTGAATCAATACGATCAATCTCTCATTCAATTAACAACTTTTCAAAGCAAATTCTACTTAATCTAACTTTAATTCTAATCTATGGTGGAAGATAATATGTAACCTCGCTTACTATTCAACAATAAGAAGTTATTCAAGGCAAATCATGCTCAAGAGATTTTATCATTCAAAATAGTCTCAATGCGACAATATACATAATCTATCTCCACACATTACAAATGAGGGGGCGAGCTCAATTTATAGGCTCCCCCACCATAATCGTCGTACAAGATTACCTCAAATCAACTACCGAGATTATAAAATAAAACCCTAATTAGGGTTTGTCACGACCAATGAGAGAAAATTACTTGAGGACACTTGTCCTTTTTGCTAAAATATAAATCAACAATAAAATAGAAAGTTGTTATATGTTGATTTGGAACAATTTGATTGGTTGGAAGATGACGAGGCGCCACCTCAGCGGGCTGGATGTCTTCCTTGGTTGCTTCATTTTTCTTCACGTGCTTGCCTTAGAATATTTTCCCTGCCGATAACTCTGTCCGTTGTGCTTGTTCCTTCCTAACTTTGATCTTGGATTCCTTTCAAGTGTCTAGAATTTGGAGAAGAATGACCCTGTGCTTTAGCCATGATAGAGAAATTGGAATTTCCTCTATGAAGTATTTCCCATACTTAGCCAAATTTTGGCTATTCAAGTTCATTTTGTACCACCTTCACACGGACTATTCAACATTTAGCCAAGGTTTTGGATGAACTTTGCCTGTGGATTTTTCTTCAATTTTGGATTTGGCTTGTGCTATGTAGGACAAATTCCATCCTTGGACAAGAATTTTATTCACTTCCTCTTTATTTTCCTCTTCACCCTTCCTGTTTTCCGTCCAACACTTAGTGAATTCTTCTAGCCAATTTTCTCGTCCTCTCCTTGGGCGGACTTCATATGAGCTTGGACGTTTTCTCTCTCGGCCTAAGTCAGACTTCAAGCCACTTTGGACAAACATTTCTAGGGAGAAGTCGAACTTTATCATATGCTTGTGCCATCTCTCAGTTGAGCAAAGTCGGATTTGCTAGTGGTTTTGCCATCTTTTCTTTATGCTTGGCGAACCTTCTCAACACTTTGACATTTCTTTTCTTGGTCTAGGTCGGACTTTGCATCATGTTTGCCATTGTACTTGGCGGATCTTATGGATGTCTGGACATACTTCCTCCAAGCAAAGTCGGACTTCATGATGCTCAAGACATTTTCTTATCCAGGTCGGAATTTATTTTACCTTGAACATGCCTTACAAAGGTTTGGACATGCTGTGCTTAGGCAAGGTTGGACTTTCTCATGCTTGTCCCATCCTTTTTCCCTCACTCCATTTGGCCTGAAGCAGACTTGCCATCATTCCACGCCATTGCTTCTTCTTTGAAGATTCGCCTCACATCGTCATCCACCTGCAAGAAATAAAATAAACAAATTCAGATTTTCTCTCTCCTGAATTTTTACCACTCTCTCTCCTGAAGCCATGGTGAATTTAATTTTGCCCTTCGGATTTTATCTCTGGCCGGCACAAATTATTTTCCTCCAAAACATCTCTGGCAAATTCGATTTTGTCCAAGGCATTGAAAATAAATTATTAAAATATTAAAATATTTTAATTTATTCCAACCCGTTCGTCTTCGACCCATGGCTATTTCGATTTTCCTTCCATTTTTCTTGGCTAAGAGTGTATTTTCCAATTTTGTCCTTAATTTTGTCTAGCCAAACCAAAATTTAAGACATTCCGTCGAAAATTTTATTGCCAGATCCCTATTTTTCTTTGCCGAGGCGAGATTTTAAGCTTATTTTGCTCTGCCAAAGTCAAATTTTCTCTTGCTCAGTCGAATTTTTCTAGGCAAAATCCTTGTCCGAATGTCTTCGTTGGGTGAATTTCCTTGACGTCTGACATATTCTTCCTCATTCTAGCCAAGGACGATCCTTCCTTTCTCTTTGCCTTGTGCATTTTTCTTTGGTCAAAGTTGTCAATTTCTTCGCATTTTCTCCATACTTAGGCAAATTTTACCTCTTTTCCTCATCGTGTTAGGCACATTCCATTTTATTCTTTGCCATATCCTGATCATCTTTAGCACATGTCCTTTCAATCTTGGCATTTGTCTTCTCGAAAGTGTCACAATACTTGGCCAACGTCTTCATTTCTCATCCCTTAGCCTCTTCACTTAGGCAAGTATTTCGAACTTTTTCTTGGACTTGGCATTGACACTTAGCCAAAAATCATCATCTTATCATCTTAGGCGGACCTCCTTGACATTTTGGACGGGCATCATGAACTTCTTTGGTACCTTGCTAACCTCCTCCAAGTATATGGCGGACTTTGTAAGTCTTTAGGATGAACATCTTGGATGTCCCTGTAGTGGATGGCGGACTTTCTTAACACTTTAGCATTTGTTCTTATCATTTTATCCCTTTGGAAAGGATTTTCCACCTTTTAGGCTCTCATACTTAACCAAATTTCGAAATTCTCCTTAGCTGGGCGCCAACACTTAGCAAATATTTTGATTTTTCCTCACTTTCATGCCTAGGCGGACTTTCAATAGCTTTCAGCCAAGTCCCACCTTTCAAGGGCGGACTTCACAAGCACTTTGGACGAGTCTTCAAGCTTAAGGCGGACTTTGAAGGTCTTTAGCACATCAAGGGCGGACTTTATGACTCTTTTGGACGTCCCTCTTGGCAGATGGCGGACTTTAAGTGATGTTTGGACAAGGATCCTTAAGGCTGGCGGACTTTAGAGACTTCTAGGATATCCTTGGGCGGACTTTGGAAGTGTCAAGGACTTCCCTCTTAGTGCATGGCAGACTTTGGAACCTTTTAGCACTTCCTCCCTTGATGCATGGCGGGCTTCAAAGGATCCTAGGACATGCTTGCTTAGTGCTGGGCGGACTTCATGAGTTCTTGGCACTTGACAACCTTCAAGCTGGCAGACTTCACAACTTTTTGGCACTTCCTCTTTTGAATGGCGGACTTTCCAAGTCTTTTGGACATGCAGGGCGGACTTTGGAGGATGCAAGGATGTTGCCTCAAGATGCATGACGGACTTTAGAGCTGCCAAGGATGAGTATGCTATATGCTGGGCGGACTTTGGAAGGTCCAAGGATGTGCATGCTATATGCTGGGCGGACTTTGGAAGGTCCAAGGATGTTCTTCCTTGTTGCTGGGTGAATTCCATAAACTTCCTGACATTTCTTACACCTTCCCTCATCATTCTTCCATGGCGAACCTCAGACTTAAGCACATTTTTCACAAATTTCACCATTTTAAGAGCTGATCCTCATGATCTTGTCCTCAGATCTGATTGATTTCGGACTGGTTTTGACTGATTTTTCCAGATTTCGAGTGTTCTTGGTCTGATTTTTCACGCTTTTTACTTGTTTTTTTTCCAGATTTTTCGAAAAATTTCAAATTTTCATTTCGATTTTCTGAGAGATCTATTGAGTTTTTCGAACTTCTGAGTGCGTTTTCAGAACTCGGGACCCTTCTAAAAATAGAAACTTTCTAAAAATAGAAATTTTCCAAAAATAGCAACTTTCCAAAAATAGACCCTAAAAAATAGGGATCCCAGAATTGCCCAAAAGTGCCAAAAAGTAGGTCCTAAAAATAGGGGCCCAGGTGAGAAACCTGTAACTTGAAGCGCTTGATTGACCTAAACGACACCGACTGCCTCCTGTGCCCCACACGACAGACGCGACGCTAATTCAAGTGGGATGCCGGATTCTTGACTGCCTGCATGACTCCTCAGACCGACCGACTTGAACCCCTCAAATGATGACCCTCACTGTAAAAGACAATGTATGTAAATCAAACAACGAGGCAAAAAGCGAACAGGGTCCCTCGACAATGGGGCGATGTGTGAAATGTAGTCACAACAGGGTTTACGAACAGGCACCATGGTATGGTGACATTACAGCATGACAGGATCACATCATACCAGGAGTTTGTGGACAGATTGGTTGAGCGATTTGACAGGAAGGATCCAGAATCCTACTTCAGAGACTTGGCTCAGTTGAGACAGAGTGGCAGCTTGGAGTCGTATATTGGTGACTTTCAGAAGTTATCAGTTATGGTTCCGAACATCTCCAAGAGGCGATTGGTAGTGCTCTTCATGGAGGGATTGATAGAGCCCCTGAGAGGTTGGATCAAAGCCTTTGATCCTCCTTCGTTATAGGAAGCAATGAAGAAAGCACGGAGTATGGAGTTGGCAGCACCTTCTAGTAGATTCAACTCCAGAGGTTCTTCATCTTTCAGGGACAATAAGGGTTTTAACAGAAACAGGGACAAATCTGATTTTAACAAAGAAAAGTCAGATTTTAAAAACGATTCAAAAGGTAAATCAGCAGCTCCACCTTTGGATCGAGAGGCCCTTAATGATCTACGCAGGAAGAAGCTTTGCTTCTATAGCAAAGGTCCCTATGACGCCAATCACGATTGTCCTCTAAGACCTAAGGGCAAGGCAAATCGAGTGATGTGGGCGTACTATGAGGATTCGGAATCAGAAAATTCCGAACAGCAGGAGAGTTATGAGGATTCAGAGGCAGAGGCTTCAGAGCCTAGAGCAGAGACAGGGCCAGAGCTTCAGATACAGGAGGCCCGCTTATCTAGCATTCAGCAGGAGGGCTCATTCAGGATTCGTGGTGTGTTAGCAGGACAGAGGGTCATTACCCTTCTTGATACAGGAGCTACACACAAGTTCATAGATGCTAGATTCGTTGAGAAACGCGGACTCATCACTGAGGAGTTCGAGGGCATTAGGGTTACGATGGCCGACGGATACACTTTGAGGTGTGAACGCATGATAAAGGATCTCCCTTTACGCTTGAACAATTATGAGTTCAAGGCTGATTACTATGTTGTTAATATGGGAGATATTAATTTGGTCTTGGGAATGAAGTGGCTTCATTCATTGGAGGAAGTCACTCTTCGTCTCAAGGAAATGGAGATCCATGGTGATGCTACTGAAGACACACATACTGGAAAGCAATTCAGATTGCCAACATCAAAATAACTTTTCTGGCTTGGATGGAGAGGCCTATGCTGACATGACATGGTTGAGGTCACGAGGAATTTTGTTAACCTATACAGGAGGGACAGCAAAAGACTGAGTATCATCCGGACATACAGCAGTTGAGAGTCAAGCATGATAAGGTATTCAGTGATATTCCACCAGGGAGACCTCCAGACAGGGGCATAGAGCACATTATAGAGCTCGAGGAGGGCGCTAAGCCCGTTATGATAACTCCTTACAGGCATCCTAAGAGGTTGAAGGATGAGATAGAAAAGACAATAAAGGAGTTACTTGCTATGGGTCACATTCGGCCTAGCAAGTCACCATTCGCTTCTTCAGTTGTGTTGGTAAAGAAGAAGGATGGCACATTACGCATGTGTATCAACTATAGAGTCCTAAACAAGAGGACGATCAAAAACAGGTATCCGATACCGCGTATTGACGAGCTTATTGATGAGCTCCATGGAGCATACTACTTCACCAAAATTGATTTACGGTCGGGGTATCATTAGATCAGGGTCCGTGAGCAGGACATAGAGAAGACCGCTTTCCGATGTCATTGTGGGCACTTCGAGTTTGTAGTGATGCCATTTGGGCTCACTAATGCACCAGCTACATTTCAGTCCACGATGAACAGGGTTTTTCATTCACAGCTGAGGAGGTTCGTATTGGTCTTCTTCGATGATATCCTTATATACAGCAGGACTTGGCAGGAGCATCTAGCTCACTTGGAGACCGTGTTGAGTATTTTGGAGAGGGAGTCCTTGTACGCCAAGGAATCCAAATGTGATTTGGGAATGACCGAATTGTTATATTTAGGTCATATCATCAGTGCAGGAGGAGTGCGGATGGATCCTGAAAAGATCCGCGCTATTATTGATTGGCCTACACCGGCAAACCTGACATAGTTGAGAGGGTTTCTAGGTTTGTGTGGATTCTACCGTAGATTCGTGAATGGTTATTCACGACATGCAACCCCTATGAAAGATTTACTGAAGAAGGGTGCATTTATTTGGACTCCTGAGGCACAGGAATGCTTTATGAAATTTAAGGAGTTGATGACCACATGTTCGCTTAGCACTACTGCACTTTACAAGCCTTCGAGCTTCACATGTACCGTGGAGGGTACTGTGCTGCGACAAGCAATCTTGACAAAAGCAGAGCCGAAAGCTCAGAGGGCCAGAGAGACTTTATAGCATATATGATAAGGAGATGCTCGCTATCATGCATGCTTTAGCAAAATTCAGGCAGTATCTTGTTGGCAGCAAATTTTGCATAAAAACTGACCATAACAGTTTGAGACACTTCTTAGGGCAGCGAGATCTTAATGATCGTCAGCAGAAGTGGGTCAGTAAATTGCAGGCCTATGACTTTGATATTTCGTATATCAAAGGTACACAGAATGTAGTAGCTGATGCTCTTTCACGTAGGCCATATTTGAGCTCTATAGTCTACATTTCAGAGGGATTGGAGGCATATGATTGTAAGCGCAGGCTGCCAGTGACACCTGCCCCGCATTGTTGAGGATCGGCGCTGATACTGTGCATATATCAGAATGATTTGATCATTTATGGTCAGTGGATTTTACTTGATCCCGTGGTCGAGGTGGGCATAATTATGCGGCTCTTCATGACGTGGCTTCACACAGCAGATATCCGGCATTCCAAGACCCATGCATGCATCTTGGAGAGGTTCACCTCGAAAGGACCTGGCGGCTGCTCTTTCAATACGTAAGTGAGCGCCCTGCTTGTCACAGTAATGCTAGAGAAATCACGCATCTTAAGCAGGATTTGTTGCACCACTTCCGATCTCGGTTGTGAAGTGGGAATGCCTCACACATGGACTTTATATGCTTGCTCAAAGCTCAAGGCGAGATTGCATATACGTAGTTGTGGATCGGCTTACGAAGTATGCCCACTTCTTTCCGATCACCACAACCTACACAGCTACACAGGTAGCAGAGGTATTCTTTCGTGAGGTGTTCAGATTACATGGATTGCCACGGAGCATTGTGAGCGACAGGGATAGTCGGTTCTTGAGTCACTTTTGGCAGGAGGTGTTCAGACTTTGTGGGACCGAGCTCACTCCGAGCACTAGTTACCACCCGCAGACTGATGGGCAGACGGAGATAGTAAATAAGTGGGTGGAAGGATATCTCAGAAATTATATTGCAGCGCAGCAGAAGGCATGGGTCAAGTGGATTCATTTGTGCGAGTATTGCTACAACACGACATTCCACATCACTATTCAGATGTCTCCTTTTATGGCATTGTATGGGTATGAGGCGCCGAGTTTTCTAGATTTGCTGCTGAGCGACAGTAGAGTGCCGAGTGCTGGAGACTTATTGCAGGAGAGTCAGGATACCATGAAGGCTCTCAAGGAGAATATTGCCAAGGCAAAAAATCAGCAAAAGCAGTACGCAGATCAGAAGAGGACGGAGAGGCATTTCAAGGTGGGTGACATGGGTTTTGACCATGTCGCAGCCTCACTGGGCCACCCACTCTGTAAAGAGGGGTCGCAGGAAGCAGTTTATCGCTATTACGGCCTTTCTGTGATCCCGGAGGCAGTTGGAGAGGGGTGGCGTAGGAGCTGAGCTGCAGAAAGGTGGTGGTACATAACGTTATGTATCACGCCTCAAGAAGGCGCATTGCTCATGTGTACCGTCATAGCCTACCTCCCTTGGATGATGAGGAAAATTGATCTTAGACGCATTCATCCTGAGTACAGAGAGAGACACAGAGGGAGGACTATCAGGAATATCTAGTGAAATGGAGAGATTTGCTCGTTGAGGATGCTACATGGGAGCTAGAGAGCCCTCAAAGATCCTAAGATTGAGATTACGTTTCGAGACAAGCAATTGTGTGGGGGCGGACTCACAGCAACCCTCTTAGCTGACATCTCCTGGAGCACAGATTAGTCGACATGCGACCCTCGTAGGGTCGAGTAGTTTGACAGAGGGTCTGATGGAGTTGGGCCCACCAAATTGTCGTGATTTGATCACTATTGGGCTCGCCTCCGTCGTGACACTTCAGCCTCGAAAGGTTATTTTTAGCGTGATTCAAAGACCACAAGATGGGACGCCCGCCATTTTAGCAAAGATGACTGATAGCGCCTTAATCACTTCCTGCCTTGACAAATTTCTGACGGCTCGAGCATCATGTTAATATTGAAAGAGATATTAATATTTAATTGATTTAATTAAATATTAATTACTGGAGCATTTATAATATAAAGTTATAATATTATATTATAACTTAAGTGATTTTGGCTGAGGGGTCGCCCAACATTAAAAGGGGCCATTTAACGATTAAATTTATGATTAAAAATTATGCCAGAGACTATTGAAATATTAAAAGAATAAGAAGTCGAATTATTTAATAATCCCTATTATTGAGGAATTCGCACTTTTGAGGGTATAAGGCATTTTTCATTGGGATTCGAGCCATTATGTCATATTGAGTTATTGAAAATTGATCAAGTTTGGTCTGAGCACAGAAGCTTTAGGGTTTCAGTCTCAAAGCATTGAGGAACGAGCCATCTCCAGTGAAAGCAGTTCAGAGGGTGTGAGATATCACCTGATTTATTGCCAGGCAGAGGGATTTCTCCATTCAGGAGAAGTTACAGAGCATCACAGTTAATAAATATTTAGGGTTATTGATTTACAATTCATCCAGAGGGTTTACAGAGTGGAGGCGCCCATTTTTCTTTTGGATCTGGGGAATCCTATTGAAGCCGTACATTGCATTTATTGCTGCTGCTGCAGCCGTACCGGCTGTCAGGCCGTACCGAGCATTTAAGAGGCATGTTCTTAACCTTGTGAAAAACGCCTATCATCTTGGTCTTCTATCATCCTTCTTGGAGGCGCTTCAGCATCTGGAACAAGTTGCAATCATTATACTGAGGGAGAAGGGATTATTTAATGCTGCCGTACCAAATCTGGTTATTTCCAGTTTGCTGCAATCAGGTTCTTTTTAAATAATATTTACCAGATTTAGCCTGTATTTCCAAAGATTTTTATTGTAATAGCTATGGCAAAGAGAATGAAATCGATAGTCATTGTTTCCTGAGCTCATTTGTATTAGATCTAAGCTCTTTGAATTTATATGCAATTTTATATCTATTTCTTTCAAAAATCGTATTATCTCTTTATTGCACAAAAACCCAAAAATGTCAAAAAATCAAAAACTTCAGAATAAACAACAAAAACCATCAGTTTCAGAGACAGGGGGAAACTAGGGTTTCTACAAACACCCAGTCAAGGAACCCTCTATGTCAAAGTCATGTTGAATCCATTTGCAACCATCACACTGAATCCCTCAAAATCCTCTATAGGTATACCCCTCTTAGTCACCAAGGCCGAGTATATGAAATTGTGGGTTGCCCCACTATCAATCAAAACAATAACACACTACCCCTATAATACTCCCCTAACTTTGAAGAAGTTGAATCTAGGAGTACTTGAAATAGTAGAGATACAGCCACTCTTGGTCTCCACATGTGGCTGTTCCTCCTTTGAACTGCTATCATCGCTGCCCTATACCTATTCTACCTCTCCATCCTCCTCACTATCTAAAAGAACCTCAATGTAATGTACCTTCCCCTTACCCATGCATGTGTCAAAGCTCCCAAGGCTCCTTACAACTGAAATAAAGCTTTTTCCTCCTCAACTCCCTACAAGCCTCGACATCTAACTTGTCCTTCCTAGGCCACTCCTTCTAAGAGGACCTTTTGTCTTTGTTCTTCTAACGTATGAATGGTTTGGACAGAAATTTACTCTTAGGAATTGAATGCTCCATGTCGTATGCCTGTATGATAGCATTGTGAACTGACTCTAGTTTGAAAGCCTTAATCCAACCTCATAGTGGCTCAGATAGAGTATAATCAATCTATGCTTCAGTGCATTTGATACCATAACAAAGAGTCTTTGGAACTCATAAATATATGCATCCACAATACCACTCTGCTTGAGTTGTGCCAACTCCCTGACGTGCAATTTAGGATCCTTCTGGTCAAACCTATCCATCAGCTTCTGAGAGAAGTCCAAATAGGAAGTGATACTAACATGCCCCAAGGTGACTAACCCATGGTACCACCACTCGTGGGTCTTGTTGTGACCTTTTCACACATCGCCCCATTCAAAATGGGGACCCCTAATTTTTTCTCCATTCTGGTCTTTTTGTCTTTGGTTCCTATCTCTCTCTGTCTCTCTCTCTCTCTGTCCTTTTTTTCTAATGTCTACCTTTCAAGGATTGTGCCAGTCATTGAACTTAAACGTGAAATTTTGGCCAAATCTGAAAATTAGGGTTTCCACCTTTCTGGTCAGTTCGGGGTCAAATGAAATGGATGAATTGAAAATTGAGACTAACGTTGCTGTTAATGTGCTCCCAGTGGATTCTCAACAAATTTTCATCTGATTCTGGCTACTTACTATTTTTAGTAAGTGTAAAATTCAGGGCATTCCGTCAACACTTTTTGAAATTCCGACGGTCACACTGCATTCAGAGCACATCAAGTTACTCACGTGCAAAATTTGAGCAGAAACAGACAACTTGCTATTTTTTTAGCAGTCTAGCTTCCGGAGCAAATTTCAGGGCTTAGATGCAGAGTTTTTTCAACGCATGTCTAGAGATTCCTTCTGGGTTTTTCGAGACCTTCGCGATGGTGTGACATGCAAAGCAAGATAACGACTTTTAGAATTCAGTCTTCCGAGGCTATTTTTAGAGTTTGCATGTAAGGGTTTTCTTTGCATGTCTGCATATTCCTTATGGGTTTTTCAAGAGCTTCGTAGTGATATGACATGCAAACGGGGATCATCACTCATTTAGGAACTTACTATTTTTAGCAGGTGCATCCCGGAAGCCACCTCCCAGCACTTCAGAATCACGAGTTGATCGCAATGCAGCAGAAACGAGGACAAACAGCGATCATTTGATGTGCATGCAGAATGAATTAGGGTTTCTAGCTTCGGGGCCTGAAAAGAGGGGTAAAATGTCAGAATTTTCGGAAACCGGTGTAAACCACCGCGATCAGCATCCTTCAGGCTATTTGCTGGTAAAATTTGAAGACAAACAAAGCACTTAGTATTTATAGTAAGTCATTTTGGAAACAGGCTAAAAATAGCAAATCAGTTGCATGCGCCGATGTCAGCAGGCAGGTCACGTGGTGAGAAGCACGTCATTAAAATTTCAAGTCAATCGGGGCTGTGGAGATATCAGAAACGAGCGGTTACTATTTATAGCAAACCACCTTCAGAAATGGGCTAAAAATAGCAGGCCAACTAAAAATAGCAGTGTCAACAGGCCAACAAGGTTGTGAGGATGCAGTGTTTACAATTTCAAATCATTCTGAGCTTCAGAGACGCAAGAATTGAAGGGCTTACTATAAATAGCAGGCATGGAGAGGTTGACAGAGGTCAGAAAAACGGCTAAGTGTTGTGTTCATCCTTCACCACCAGGAAAATGCGCCCATCTCAACCAGAAGCCAGGAAAATCTTCAAGTGTTGGTAAAATCCTCCTGCCACCTCCAAATGCGCCCAAGTTGGTGGAGTAGAAGCATAAAAAAATTCTAAGTATAAACTTCATCCCCCTGCCTAGGCAAAATGCGCCCACCCTCAAGGAGAAAGTTTAAAAATTTTCGAAGTGCTAGGTTTCGTCCTGTTCAAGGGGTGAAATGCGCCCAAGTTCACAAGAAGTCAAGGAAAGTCAAAGTGTTTCATCCTGCACATATAGCAAAATGCGCCCGCCTTGAGGATTGATTTTGAAAAAAAATTCTAAGGCAAGAACTCGTCCTCCACCACCCTCTATTTGCGCCCATCCTTCATCAAGTGGCAAATGCGCCCAAGAAGCAAGTCAAAGGAGTCAAAGGGTTTTATGCACCACACACAGCTAAATGCGCCCACCTCTAAGCATGACATGCAAGAAAATTTTCTAAGTATAACTCTCATCCTCCTCATGGCAAGAAATGCGCCCAAGCTAGAAAAAGTCAAGGGAAGTCAACGAATTTCATCCTTCTGCCATGCTAAAATGCGCCCAAGGAGAAGGAGAGAAGTTATGAAAAGTTTCTAAGTAAAAGAGGGTATCCTTCTCCACACCTCAAATGCGCCCCATGCAAGAATAAGCTAGATAAAGTCAAACAAGTCAAAATATTCATCCTCCATACATGCCTAAATGCGCCCAAATAGAGGCATGTGAGGACAAAAGTATCCATGCAAAATTAGAAAAAGAAAAAGGCCCACATGCAAAGATAATGAAGACAAACATGCAAGATGAGGACAAGCCAATCAAGGCATGTGCATGAAGACAAGGAGAAAGTACGTATACATGCATCCATGTAAAACTATAAAAGGTGGCGTTGGAAATTTTATTCCTCTCCTCTTATCATATGCGCCCAAGGAAGAAACTAAGGGGTCAAAGGTCAAAGGTGGCGTTGGAAACATGTTCTCCATGGCAAGTGATATGTGCCTAAGGTGGTCAATAAGAAGTGAAATATTGCTAGGCGTTTGAAGTATTATCCTTCCTCAAGTGTGAAATGCGCCTAGGATAAGTGAGGTGATAATTGCTAAGGTGTTGGGCTTTTAAATGTTCCTCTTCAAGTATGAAATACGCCCTTGGGGAGAAAATATATTCTCCATGACATATATAATGCGCCCAAGGCAGGGAAAAAAATTATCCAAGCAATTTGATGAAATAAAATTTTCACCACTGTCAAGATGTTTTCAAGATGATTTAAATTTTTTTAAGGCAAAGTATTTTCTTGTTTAGAAACTAGGCCTGGACCTTGAAGGTGGTTGAATTTTCCTGAAGCCCGAATGAATTGCCAGAGGTGAAGCCGGAAAATGTTAGCATTGCAGGATGGATTGATAAAAATTTCTCAAGTCTGAGCCACAGGATGTCCACTGAGATGAAGAACGGGATTAAATTTCATGATGAATTATTTTTCTAAGGTTCAAAATTTTAAATTTAAAAATGAACCAGTTCGTTGTACACCCATGAATTCAATAAATTCTGAAGAAAATTTTCTTCTAGGTATCAGACGTCTGCGATGAGGAATGGATTTTAAGGTCTTCCACAGCTTGCCAAGGGTTCTGAGGTAAAGATTTTTGATGGGCACAGGATTGATGAGTTTTCCTTGTTGGCGTTTAAATTCGCACCTCTGGAATGCGGATTTGAAAACTGGGACAATATAATGTATAAACCGCCTTCAAATTAAGAGGGAGAAGCCCTCTTGTCATGGTGTTTGAAAGAAAGTAACCAAACTAAGTTGCCTATCTTTTGACTAGCTTAGAGCACAAGGTTTTTAGAATACAAACGCCGCGAAATTGAGACTTTCTGATAAGAAGCTCAACTACGATTAAATTTAAACTAAAGACTCAACTCTTCAAGTAATAGCAAGAAAGCAAGAGAAGTTAGAAATACTGTAGATTCTCTGACAAAAATACTTCAATAATCTCTCTTTCAACAAACACCTACACACTTCACTGCAAGCTGAAATAAAGATCATAAAAGTAGAACACTGATAACGGAAATCTGAGATTTTAGACCAAGGCAAAAGAGGCTCACGATTTTATTACTCAAATCTCTAAAACAAAGCTCACTTCTAACATGCCTTGAACAAGAAATTGCAGCTAAGGAGGCTTGCAAACTTATTCTTAACACAATAGAAAACAGCAATCTTACTAACTCCTTGTTGGCTAAAGAGGCTCAACAATTTGCTTATCACAACACAAATAAGCAATACTTGAGCAACAAATAGAAGGCACAATAGGCTCAGCGTTTTGTTCTCACTAGCACGGTTAAAGAAAACTAAATGAGCAAAGGCTCTTATTTATAGACAAGTAGAGGAGTAGGGAACCCTAAAATCTCCTTGCTTTCACAATCTAGGGCTTGCTCAGTAAGCAAGCTTTATTACTAAATCTAGAAAGAAGATAACATCTAAAACCCTAGAAAGCGGAAAAAGCGGGAAACGCCAACTATTACATCTTATCTTCTTTCTATCCTCAAAGAATGCATATGGGATTATTCCAAGAATAGAAAGAAAGCTGAAAAGGTGCTCTTAGAAGAAAGCTGCTTTAAACCTCGATCACATCCGCTTAGGAAGTTAGAGTCAGGGTCCCGTTCGTGCATCTATGCTATCAACAGCTAGCACTGCCAAGAATATCTTCAAAGATCCGCAATGATCCTTCGTGGAAATCTTTGACCTCATATTGGTCATGTATCGAATCCTTTACCGGAGCATCACTGAAATATGGCCTATCCTTCCGCCAACTGGATTGCAACTATGAACAACATTCTGGAACTGATTTTGTACCTCCTCAAGCCCGACGTAGGAACCGTCTTCAAGACTATATTGAGAGGGGATCTCTATGACGAATTCGCTGATGAAAAGAAGAGCTTCAACCACCCTTTGTCTGTAGGTGATGAATTCTTCGGATATCCTCTCATAAGTTTTAACTTTGAAAACGTGACGCTCTCTCCAAGCAAGAATTTGTCTTTTATGCTCCTTTGAAACTGCTGAACCGTAGGCTGTGTCTAAATCAGCAATGATAATCTCATGCCTAGGTTTTACTTCAGCCAATGTTTGTTCAAATCCTTGGATGCCTTGACGAAGCTCATGAGCGTTTTCTCTCAACTGGAACATCCGAGCCAAAATCTCCTTTCCTTTGACAATGAAGCTCTCGATCCACTCCTGAGTCTCTTTCCCACATATGACCAGCTGTCTTAACTGATGGTGATCAGCTGGTGTTTCCAAGACCTGGGGCAGCAACTGAGTTGTTTGTGAAGAACCACGAGCAAGGTTAGAAATGAAAAGTCTAAGCTGCTGATTTTCAGCCTTGAGGGCTGCCTTGTCTTCCCCATCTTTTAGCACTCTTTCATGAAGGTTTTCGGATACAACTTTGAAGAGACTCAAATCTGCATGTCTGGTATTTCTACCGAGATTAGCCTTGACCATGACAAAATCATGCATATTTACCTCATCCCTATTCTTTATCTTCCAGCTGGGAGTGATCAGAGTTCCACTTTAATTATCTCGCTATCGGATTCCTACTGCAAGTGAACTCTGTTTCTTCTTCTTTAGGAGGTTCCCTTTATAGATGCCATCGATCATCAACACTCACTTGATATGAAGGCTTCTCCTAACCCTTCCTATGAGTTCTCAAGCCAAGACACAAGGCACCTTTACTAACTCCCTCAGAGGTAATCGCTGCAATCTCTTCATCATCTTCTCGGAGTATCAAGATCAATGTGAATTGCGGAAGCAACCCTGCATGACCATGTGCTGGAAGGTATTTCTCTGCTTCATTTTGAGGTATGGGCTCCTCAGGAGGAACTTCTGAATCAATTGTAGGCTGTTCCTGTATGACTATGCCTGAGAAATTCAACCTTCTTTTTGCATTTTTATTTGATCTACAACCTTTGACGCCATCTTGAGAGTGACTTTTACCCTTTCCTTTTGACTGTGCTGTAGAAGAAGAGGGAATTATCCTTGGCGGCTCTGCTACTGGAATAGAGTTCTTCCTTTTAAGCACTAAGAAAACCTTACTATACTCAATGACTTGTTTTGTTCTGTCTTCAACTGAAAGAGATTCCTTGTTTGCCCAATTAACTTGTGGAAGGAGCTGATCTTCGATTCGTTTCTGAGTGTACATCGGTAGAAGCACATCTTCATCATCATCAAAGAGCCCTTCTATATCTTCATTTAAACAGTCTTTCATCTGATGGAGAGTTAGTCTGCTGTAACTACGCCTTCGCACTTCAAACTCATCTGCACAGTTAGCCCAAAAATCTTCAAGTGCGGGTATGTGATTATAGTTTTTCTCCAATCGGCCAGCGTAGACACCATGAGGATCAAATGATCGCCTCTCACTATAGGTTTTGAGATCGAATTTATCTAATCCTTCTCCAATTGTCCTGGCATCTGCAGCAGTCCTGCATGTATAAATACCCAACCCTAATGGAAAGTGAAGAGAGGGTTTCTTTCTATTTCTCAAGACTGTGTGGACACCGTGAGCCTGCTAAGAATTTTATGAAGATGACTCTCATCTCGACTTGATACCTTGGCAACATGAGCGGGCAATCTGGCCAACTATAGACCTCAGATAGGTAGAAACCAGAGAACCAATCCACTCCATTCCGCCATTGCTGCCCCCGGCAACCGGCGAGACGCGGACGCAATTCATTGTCTAAGTCACGCACCGTGTACATCAAGAATGCCTCGCTCACCCTTTTGTAGTGGTGCAACGACTTTGTGAACTCCAGCTGAGGATAATAATTATATATGTGTTGAACGCTCAATGACCCCTCGGTGTTCAATCCTCTGAATTGACCTTGATAGGCCACCAGGTAGACTAGATATGACACCATGTGAAATACATGAAACTGGAAATATTCTGTTATTTGCTGATGTAGGTAGTCACTAATCAAAGTAGGCCAGTCATAAAACTCGGTTTTCTTCATAATGTGAGGTATGGCATAAAACATCCAAGGTTGGAACTTGGTGGCGCTTTGAGCCAGCGGACTTCGCTTGAGCAAAGTGATGATGATAGCAACCTCGTCCTTGAACTCTCCTCGCCCGACATTCTTGGGCAATGTCTTATGTTTTCCTTTCATCCATCTCTGTGCAATCTTCTTGCTGTATTTGTCTTTATGCATATTCCACATCTTTTCACATTCATCCCTTGAAAGAGTTACACTTTCGTGCCACGGGAATGGAAAACACCTTTCACCAACAAAGTTTAATCGCAATCAATTCACCGCCTACCGACCGATTTCCTAGTAGCCGGGTTGTAATGCTTAATGCAAGGCAATTACTTAACCCAAGGCTCGAACTGATATAGGGAATAGACGCCAAGTAGGAGCCCGTAATGTCCTGTGTTCTTGATTGAAGTGTTGCCTGCTCTCTCCAAGGCATGTAGATCGAACATCGGCTTGACATGATGCAAGTCTGTCTCAGCTGTTTTGATGTAATTGTGAAAGAGAGCTGATTCGGACTTGAAAACATTAGGAGTGTACTCCATTTCAGAAAACTCAAAGAATGACTGTAAACTCGCCTTGGTTCAAATAAGTCTTGAACAATTTCTATTTTTAGGATGCTGATTTTTGTGCTCCAACGGACAAATTTTTGAGAAATTTTTCTGAGATATGGGTTTTGTTCAAAATATCGCATACAAGAGAACCTGTATCAGTCTGCTTTTTAAATTTTGAATTTAGCCCCAAAAAGCAGCAAACCCTAATTTCTTCAATTTTTCCCAGAAAGTCGCATCCGGCTTTGGTTCGTAATATGATTAGAAATGGACCCGCTTGATTAGATTTGCAAAACCCTGACAGTTGATCAAAAAAGCAGCCAACCCCTAGGTTTTGAAACTTTCTTGAAAAAAAGCTGTGATATGGGTTTTCTTCAGAAGACTGATTGGAAAGGACCCAAATGGTTTAAATTTGAATGCACTGAAGTTTTCAATCGACGTGATAAAAATCACTTCATGCAACTCTTGATGAAGTTCTTGGAAAATTCTCAAGATTGAGGCAAAAAGACTGCATGACTGAAAATAAAGCCTGGTCATGGAAATGGATCTCGGAATGGGTGAAGGAATGGGTGGATGAAGAAAGGAAACGGAATCTGACATAAAACCAGCAACTATGGATTCTTGAATCACAAAAATTCTTCAAACTTGCTGCTCCAACTTTCTCCTCTGGATGCTACCTGCAAAAATAATGAAAAATACATTGAAAAGAAGTGTTAAATAGACTTATGGTTTGATTTAGGTTTTGCTTTATTTTTGCTTTTATTTTCAAAACCCTAAATCTCAGTCCCTTTGAATTTGGACGCCATCCTTCTCTTGCAAATTTTGAAATTTTGAAAATTCGAAAATTCTCTAAGGCATGAAACTTTGGGCGCCTTTCTCCAAGAGGGGCGCCTATTTTCACCAGTGTTAGTCAAAATTTGCATTTTTCAACTTTTCTCCATTTTGACAGGCTACTTCACCTCTAATTTCCTGTTGACAGATCAACCCGACAGGCGAGCTGAGTGGTTCACGGCAGAGCCTAACTGAAACTGAGAAGGATGTTCTGGAGGCACCTCCTGCTAAAAACTAGATTTTGACCTTCGAATTCACGGGTGCACATTCCTTCTAGGGGCGCTCAACTTCTTAAGTGTTAGCCATTTTTCTGATTTCCAAGTTCTTCCTTCTCCCTTTGATTTTCTAATGAATCCTCGATTCCGGGAGCAATGATGATCCGACTGACTATCTGAATATTTCGTTGGATAGCCAGACTGATTTTGATGGGGCACTCTTGGATGCTACTTCTGCAAATTCCATCATTTGAAGGCCTTAAAGTTTGGGCGCCTTTCCTCAACTGGGGCGCCCACTTCTACCAGACTTAGAAAAATTTTCAATTTATTCATGTCTTTCACTTCTACGGACGATCTTGTTGAATTTTGAGCTCCGGGCGTCGGATTGATGAATGTTTGGACTCGTTGCGAAGCTGAGAGGATTTCAGGAGAGGTCTTCTGGAAACACTTTTGTCAAAAGGCAAATTTTAGGTCCTCAAAAGCTTGGGCGCCCCTGGCAAGCTGGGGCGCCCAACTTCACCAGAGTTAGTTTATTTTTCACATTTTTCACCTTTGCTTTCGGATTTCTCTTTTCAACTCTCATCTGACCCTCTGTTCAGCTCCTTGAATCTAATGACTGTGAGCTCCGTTTGTCGCGCTGGATAGCTCACTGGAAAGCCTGTTGCATTCTGAAGACATCTCGTCATAACCTTGACTGCAAATTCATCTGTTTGAAACCTTGAAAATTTGGGCGCCTTTCTTCACATAGGGCGCCCAGTTTCTTCAGACTTAGAAATTTTTTAAACTTCATCTTCTTCAAGTTTCAGATCTTCATTCTATACCTTCCACTTTGACTCGAATTCGCCGGAGACTAGATTGTCGGATGCTCTGACGGGGATATTCATCGCGAAGCTGACTGAATACTGAGCAACTTCCATTAGAGATTCTAACCCTAATTCACTCATCTGATGCCCTAAAAAGGTGGGCGCCTTTCTTTAACAGGGGCGCCCAAACTCAGCAGTGTTAGAAAATTTTCATGACTTTTCAACTTTCTTCCTCGTTCCTCGTGCATGTTCATTGTTTCACTTTCTGCTGGAAGTTTAAGTGCTGAAATTGACGCCTGGCAGTCGGATGACCTCCATTGATGACCTCGGAGGTCCAGATACGCTTCTGAAAAAGCAGAATAGACCCAGTAGGGCAAAACTGATTATTTTAAGATTCTGACTGCACCAGCCTGATATGGACACATTTAGAGCCAATCAAAATCAGTTCGGACCCTGTCGGACCAACTTTCTATTTTTAGAAATTTTCTATTTTTAGAAAATTTTGCCAGTATTCGTTTCGAAAGAAACCCAGAAAAACCCAGAAAACATTACTATTTCGAGAAAAATTTCTAAAAATAGTAGTTTTCCTAAAATTTTAGGGATGAAAAACTGAGATCTGGGTTTTGTAGATTTAGCTACACTTAGCAGACCCAGATCGTCAGAAATTGAAAATTTTGCGTTTTAACCCCTCATGCAAGACATGCACACCCAAATTTTGACCTTTTTGACTGTTTTGACAAGACTTTTACTCATTTCTTCAAAATGTCTAAGTGTAACAAAAATTTTAATTTTGTGGTACAACATTCCTAAAGAAAATTTTAAAATTTTCTAAGGCAAAGTGAAGAAAATGTGTTTTCAAGGTAAAATCCTCTAGACGATGAATTTGAAAGGAACTGCCTACGTGAATTTGCTCAAATTCTTTGTGAAGATAATCTTCCTGAGCTGGAGAGGAAGGAAATCAAAATTGTCAACGCTTCAGCTGGTGGAATAAATTTCTTGAAGAAGATGCAGTTGAAGTTAACACCTTCAAAAGATGATCTTAAAATTCATCTCTAAAATGTGCCCCTAGGAAGTTGAAATTTGGCTAAGGCATGAAGAAGGAAAAAGTTGGCTAGTGAAGGCGATGAACGCTTGGAAGTTAGAGCATGAAAATCCTGGTAAGTAAGTTGAATTTATATTATGAGGTGTTCTGATACTCTTCTCCTTGCTTGTTTTGCAGGAGAAACGTCGAGACCAAACGGCGATGACTTAGGAAGATGAAGCAAGTACTCCATGATTACATTTCAACCTCGAAGGAAGAAAAGTTGCAAGAAAATGGCTAAGTGTTGGGACCTAGTGACAGAGAAGAAGCGTTTTGAAAACTCAAGATGGAGAAAAGAATGGAAGCTCGAGCAAAGTTGAAGAACAACGTCAAGAAGAAGATCAAGAACAGTGTGAACACGTCTACAAACGAGAATCTTCTAGAAGATGGTGGCCATTAGTGGCTCATTTATTGCCCCTCTCCATTATAGCAATTTTTAGGGCGAATCTTATTTAGGGCTGAGGTGGCACAATCTGGGCCATCCACCCAATTGTAATCTAAGCCGTCCGTTGGACTTGGCCATCTATAAAAGGGGGAGTCCCCCTCATTTGTACCTCATTAGAAATTAGAATTAGATCAGAGTTAGGATAACAGAGAAAGAGTAGAGAGCAATTAGATAGTCGATAGTATATTTTAGATTGAAAAGGAAGGAAAGTCTTCCCATTGAATACTTTGTAAGAAGTTGTCATGAATGCTTTCATAATAAAAGAATTTTCATTGATGGTGATTTCTTCTTTGTTATGAGTAGTTGTTGAGGCTTCTTCGTCCTTCCAATTCACGTAGCATCTTGGAGTAGCTTAAAGTAAAGTAGATTTCCATTTCATGCAAGTACTTAGTAATTGTGGAATGTGGTGCTC
>VDFB02157221.1:0-22236 GCA_007258455.2 Sequoia sempervirens | reverse complement strand
GATATGTGCTCACTTTTATTGATGACTTCTCCAGATGTACATGGGTGTACTTTCTTAAGTACAAGTCTGATTTATTTGATTCATTCAGGATCTTTAAGACATTTTTGGATAAGTAATTTGGACTTTCTATCAAGAGGATACACACAATTAATGGGGGGGAGTATGTTAATCAGTCTTTTAGGGATTTTTGCATTGAGCATGGTTTGCAGCATCGGTTATAGTACCTTACACCCCTCAGCAGAATAGTGTTGCTGAAAGAAACAATAGAACCTTATGGGAGATGGCCAATTTTATGATATAGTCATGAGCTATGGACTCTTCATTCTAGGTAGAGGTTGTCAATTGTGTCAATTATATTTAGAATTAGATGCCTCATAAGGAATTATGACATATGACTCCTAAGGAGGCTTGGACCCCATGTCAAGCACGATGTTTCTACATTTTGAGTTTTTGGTAGTGAGGCTTGGGCATTTATTCTCGATGCTCAGCGGAAAGCCATGGAGAGGAAAAGTTGACCAATTATATTTGTTGGCTACTGTGATCTTGATTCCAGAGAGGTCTTGTTTCAGAAATATCTCCAGTTTGATGAGTGCTATCATCAAATGGATTCTCCATCACCAACTTCTCCCTCACTACCTACTCATCCCTCTACATCTCTTGAGGATTAATTATCTCTTGAGGATGATGCAGATGATGATCCACCATCTCTACCACCACTAGGTACTCAACGTTTTCCCAAGTGGGCCTGTGTTACTATTGAGGCAGTTGGATATTTGGTAGGTGATCCTTCAAATTCTCGTCCCACTCGTGCACAAACATTTTTTTCTAGTCTGTTGAGTCATGCCATTTTGGATGATCCTCAAAAGTTTTTCAAAGGCGATAGGTCACCTTGAGTGGGATAGGGCCATGGATGAGGAGTATTCTTCTTTGATGAAGAATCATAGTTGAGATCTTTGTCCTCTTCCTACGGGAAGAAAGTTGGTTTGTTGCAAGTGGGTGTACTGTACCAAGTATGTTGCAAATGGTTCTATCAATAAGTATAAGGCACGTCTTGTTATAGAGGGGTTTTCTCAGGTGGAGGGTATTGATTACTTAGAGACCTTTTCTTCTATCGCCAAGATGAACTCTATTTGCTTTGTACTTTCACTTGTAGCTTCACAAGAATGGGAAATATTTCAAAAGGATGTGAAGAGTGCTTTCTTGCATGTAGACCTACATGAGGAAATCTATATGGAGCAGCCTCAGGGTTTTGTGCAAGACTCTTCCCTAGTTTGCAGACTTCGACATTCATTATATGGTCTCAAACAAGCCCCTTAGGCTTGGTATGAGAAGATGGACTCTTTTTTGGTTTCCTCTCACTTCACACACAGTCATTATGATCACATAGTGTACATTCAGTGTTAGGAGGGTGATATTTTGATTCTTGTGCTATATGTTGATGATCTCATTATTACAAGTAGCTCATTCTCAATGACTCGGAGTGTTTAGAGGGCTTTGATGGAGCAATTTGAGATGATAGATCTCAGTCTTCTGCACTTCTTTCTGGGTCTACAGGTTATTCAATCTTCAGATGGGATTTCCATATTTCAGAAGAAGTATGCTCTTGATATGCTCTAGCAATTTGGCATTCTTGATTGCAAGCCTGCTTCCACACCATTTCAGCCAAGTGTTGTCTTGTCTTCCACTTGCTCTTCTCCTCTAGTAGATTCTACTTTATATAGGTATTTGGTTGGTAGTTTGTTGTACCTGACACATTTGTGTCCTAATATTTCCTTTGCGGTTGGCCTTGTCTCTCGGTTCTCACATGATCCACATGAGAGCCATTGGAAAGCAGCCAAATGTATCTTGAGGTACATTTGGGGCACTACCCATTATGGAATTCATTACACTTGAGGATCCCCTCACATTGTTGGCTTCACTGACTCAGATTGGGCTGATTATGTGAATGATCAAAAGTCTACTTCTTGGTTTGATTTTTTCATTAGTTCAGGTCCTATTACATGGTCTTGTAAGAAGCAATCTGCTATTGCATTATCATCTATAGAGGCTAAGTACCGAGCAACAGTGTTAGCTAGGAAGGAGATTCTATGGCTTTGGTAGTTGATGATAGAGTTTGGGTTTCCTCCTAATAGTCCAACTATTCTTTGGTGTGAAAATTAGATTGCCATTCACATTTCCCACAACCTAGTAGAGCATCAACAGACTAAGCACATTGAGATCCACATGCACTTCATCAGGTAGTTGATTCAAGATGATTCTCTCATCTTGGAGTACATTTCTACGGAGGAGAAGGTTGCAGACATCTTCACTAAACCTTTGGCACTACCATGCTATCTTCAGTTGTGCTCCATGCTTGGGGTGAAGGAAGTTGTCCTTGGGGGGTCTCTGTGAGGCCTTCTTTCCTTCAAGTTTTTTTTCAGCATGTTTTTCATCTCTTTTTGGAGAGGTTTTTTTCCTACTGGGTTTTCTCCTTTACTCCACTTTACAAAGATTTGGTTTTGATTGGGTACCTCATCAAGCCTAGTTGTTGGGACCCAAGTTTTCTTTCTAGCTTGTAGTTGCATTTCATTCATGCATTTAGTTTGTAGCTACTCCCTAAGTTCATCTTAAGGGGGGGTGTTAGAGTAAAAGTTTCTTTACTTAATTATTTTAATTAAGTTACCTTTTATATTTCTCTTAAGATTAACTTAGTTTGTATTTTGTAGGCATTTAATAATTATTCTAATTATTACATTCTCCTTTTTTAGGTTACACTTTAGGGTTTCTTGATCTCCCTCATAAGGATTGATCTCATTGTATTATGTCACTCTCTTTGATTAATGTATCTTCAACTTTCATATCACCCTTTGTTTTTTTGTCTCCATCTCTTCCTTTCTGTGATAGGTTATTTGCATGCAGGTGATCTTTGGGTCCTGTGAAGTGGGCTTTCTCAACTTCTACAATATTATTGTAGAGGGTTCTTCTAGACAACAAAGGTAAAAATAGAGTACATATTTGATATGGGTTTTCTAAGAGCTTCTCTGAAATATAAGTTGCAGGTCTAGAAGTTGAAGGATGTGCTTAGAATGGTTTTATTTGGGCTCTCATACAAGGTTTAGGGTTTCTCAATTAAACCCTAGGGTTGTAGTCATATTTTTTTAACATAAATTCTATTTTACCATTGACTACCTATCATAGGTTGCAGGTAGCTTAAGTTGTGATTTAAGCCTTTGGAGTCATTTAGAGGATTAACTCCCTTTACTTATGTTTACTAGCTTGAAAAGTATTTATTGGCCTTAATAGCTCCTAAGTTGAGTGACAAATATCTGGCCTTACATCAGGGGGAATTCACTATATCGGGAGGAGTCACTTTAGATTCCCTTCAGTGAAATGATTTTCCTCATAGATGCATCAAATTGACAATGGGTTTCCAAAGAGAAGGTGTTTATGTCCCTTCAACACAACAATGAAGCTTGATCCACAGTGGAGATCAGGCCTTAAAGATCAATGGTGCTTTCCAGCCCATTGATTTTATTGTGCGTCTTGGCTAATTCTAGCAGAACAACAAGGAATAGTAGAGATTAAATGTCATTGATCGAATGGTGCTCGCTACAGAGTTAGGTGGGACTAGATTAAGTGAAAGGTGACAAAGGAAGGTGATGTCATGATTAAAAAGAGGTAAAAAATGGTTGCATCGAATGAGAAGTGAACTTGATCAACATTCGTGATTGAACTGGTGATGAACAAATGAAGGTGCTTCATCGAGGAGACATAAATATTGGAAAAACATAATGATTGGTCCCTTTGACAATGAAGGAACCTCATTGGGGAGAAAGGAAAATATCGATAGGACCAAAATATTGGTACCTTCAATACAATGAAAGATAGAAGATGATCATGGATGTGTCTAGTGGGACCTAATTGGGAGGTGATGATGATGGATGATGACATGTGAGGACAAGTGGTTGCATGTGATAGACTAGTATGTAATGTCACATAGGTGTTGTTTGTTGCATAGTGTTGACAAGGATGATAGGTGGCTTGTGGGGACCACCCATTCAATAGGAACTAATAGTGTAAGATTTCAACATGTCCAAATGGAAAAGGATGATTGAGAAATAGACCAATTCACATCATTGTTGTGAATTGTATGGAAATGTTGTGGATAAAAAATGGGAATATCCCATTATCCCATTGAGAGTAAATGGGAACATTGTCAGAGCTCATGGGAGAGCAAGATTTGGACATGTATCTTGGTGGACCCCATGAAGGGAAGGCGGTGTATGTAGGAGATCAATGGTGGATATCAAAAAACAAAGATCTAATGGTGAATGGCAGTTAGTAAAAATCAATGACACACATTTAAAGTAGACAATCTAACAATTTTGTTTTAAATTTTTCGAGATCAATAGAGGGCCAAAGGATCGTGGAACATAGATAAGAGATCGATGGCCTAGATTTAAAGATGAAGATCACAAACAACTAAGTCCATGTAAACAAGGGTTTGACTAGTAACTTACATAGAGGATAGAATTAATTGGTTCAACTTCTCCAATGATTATTTGATTGGAGATTTGATCAAGAAAGTAGTGGCATAGCTTGCAAAGGAGATCGAGATCAAAATAATATAAGATTAATAAAGGAATAAATTAAATGCATATATGATCCTAGGGTTTTGATGATTGTTATTCTTAGCAAATTCTTTGTATTTGAATTTAATGTGGTTGTGGCTCGATGTAGAGGTTGTGTGTTAAAGAAGATATATGGTAAACCCTAATAGGTGTTTCTAGATGAGTTAGTTGGTGGTGCAAGACTCATAAGAGCTTGTAAAGGAGATTGAGATCAAAGTCTGATTGGATTAACAGAGAAATAAATTAAATGCATATATGATTCTAGGGTTTTGTAGATTGATATTCTTAGAAAATTATTTGTATCTAGATTTAATGTGGGTGTGGCTCGATGTAGAGGTTTTGTATCAAAGAAGATGTTGGAACCAAAATTTTCATCTAAATTTTTGTTGTTTTTCATATAAAATCAAGGGTCTTTCTCAATATTTTCATAAAATTTATGTTTTTGCCATCTACAAAGACAAATTACCTTTTTACCACCATACCACTACCATAATTAATTACCCCATATTTCCTCACCTTTAACTTTAATAGCACGGCCTCCAACAAAGTAACTCACGCTAGCATGGTAAGAAGGTAGTAGTATACCATATTACTGCTATACCATGGAGGGATAATACCCAACCCACGATAAAGTGAGGTCATCATTAGTACTACTAGAGGGAACCTCTATACCATGGAGGGTTAGAATGAAGCTTACGGTAAAGCAGTGAAGCAAGAACAAACATAAGGGAGAACCACTATACCACGAGGGGTCGGAATGTGGCTCGTGATAAAGCGGTATATAAGGTAAAGCACTAGGTATACACCGCAGTACTACCAAGGAAGCCAAGGAAGTGAGTGGTAGTTCGGTATAATGAGAACAAGTAAATACTATGCACCACAGTATTGTAGAGGAATGAAAAATGATGTGTGGTAGCACGGTAATCACCCGTTGGAGCATTAAATGAAGGCCAGTCACATCAATTAGCATCAAAGTATGAAATTTAGCTTGGTGTGAAGGATTCAAATGATATAGAACTTATATGGGAATTTATGCGATATGATAGGAGAATTAAACAAGGTAGATTGTGAGTTTGTTCACTTGAGGTAGCAGAGCAGCAAAAGGTGTTAGAGCCTCATGACCCAAAAGTAAGAATATTAGAAGGAGTTGTTGATGAGATACAATATGATGAGAGAATAGTTGCTTCTCTATGGTTCATGGAGGATGATGATTTCATCCATACAAGGGAATTCAAAGATTCTTTCATAAAAATGAAAATGAAACAGTTTGATGATAGGCTAAAGATTAATCATCATCAAGAACAGATTAGATCATAAAGTAAAAGCTTTGCACAGGTCTTTAGTGACTCAGGCTTTTACTTGAATATTAACAAATTGGCATGTGTTAGTTTTAGTTATCTCTAATACATTTTATCTTTTTAGTTAAGTTTTGTTATCAAAAGTCATGACCTTTGGTCCAGAGCTTGTTGCCTCTCAATAAATAAGAGAGACCAAAACCAAAGGAGTCAGGAGAAGATTAGAATAGATAGAATAAGTAGGTGAATAGGGATTGATACAATGTTCACATCAAAAAGGATCAAGATTCACATGTAAATTTTGAAGGAGTTAATGGAAAATCTCTGATTTGGTGGCTCTATGTTGGTATCAATTGTTTGTTAAGTTAATTGAAAATATTATCATTTTGTCTCCATAATTAATATTTCTCTGTTGTTTAAATTGATATATCAAGCATATTTTCAATTTATCAGTGCACATTTGTTGTAGTTGTGTGGCATAATTTACTGGGTCTTTCAAGAAAAGATTAAAATCCTCTTGATTATTCACAACTTAGAATTGTTATTTTGGATTATTAAAGAAGAATCTGATAATTACATTCCTGCCTATTTATACAAGTTATAAAATTTAAAGTGCCAAAAAATTAGAATTATTTCCAGTTATAAGTCACCTAACCCTTATTTCTATTTGACTCCATATACGCAACAGAGCACTGGTCCCTCACCTTCGATCATTTAGTTTCATTCATTTTATTTTTACATTTGTTAACTAAACATATTGATCTATACTTTAAAAATTACTTATACAACCTATACCAAATTAGGATTTCATCTCTCCACTTCAAACTGCCATAGTGGATAGATTTCTTAGGGAATAAACACACAATTCAAATATGCTTCATTCACATAGGTTTACCCGCCTTGGTCTGGTAGAACATAAAGAGTAGAAGGCTCAAATTCATAATATGGCCTTGTACATTAGCCAAAAACATTGTGAGTGCTTGGCAACCTGTCGTGGTTCAAACCTACATTTTTGAGACCTAACAGATTGGTGACTTTGCTTACGAAAAACATGAAAAAATTCAATTCTAGCCTATCCATCCATAAAGTCAATAAAGTTTTTAAATTGGTCTTCAACCAAAGGTTCACAATTTTTTTGTTTCCACTCCCCATCTGAGTAATGCACCTAACAGTTTGGTGACTTTGTTGGGGTGTCAACTCAGAGTCAAGGCCTTTATCATAGAGTCAAAAATCTTACACAAATTCTGCTGGGAATAAGAAGTTGTAACATTTTCTCACTTTTAGGAAAGTGAGTGGTGAATATGATAAATCAAAGTACACATTAATCAATTCAACATGCATGGGAGAAGGTCCCTCTATAAAGGAGGTCTGAGTGACAACAACAAATGGACAAAAAAGAATGATAAGGGTAAGAAAGTGTCTGATGACATGTGCATGACAAATAAAGATAAAATGTCAAGACCACACTGTGAGACATGATCGCTATAATACATGGGAAAATAGTTTAGTTTGAGAACCTCATACTCCTGAAGAGAAAAGGAATCCTTTTTATAATTTAAATCCACATAAACAAGAGGAATTCAACATAGAACTGGAGGCTAAAACGGATAGGATATAGTAGGAGTATGATCATAGAATGGAAGGTAACCAAAATGAGCCCATTAATAATGTAGCCCCTCAAGAAATTTATGAAGTCATGACTCAGGAAGAATTAGAAGCACACTTGGAATTTGAGAGACAAGAAGTGGAAAGAGCAAAAGAAGAGCAGGAACAAAAGAGAGGCTCCAAATAATAAAGGAACTCCAAGATTTAAAATTATAGAAAGCTCAAATTAATGCTCAGATGACTAACCTCTCTAAATATGTACCACCTCACAGGAAAGGAAACAATAATGCAGGGCCTTCAAATCCACCAAAAGCTCCTCAAAATCATATTGGGAATCAATATAGACAACCGAATGTTCCACCTCACAACCTATCACAACACCCAAATACTCAACCACCTCATGGTCAACAATATGTGCCACCTTCTCATACCCAATACAATAATCTATTGTACTAATATCAGCATCCTCACAACCCACCCCCTTAGCAATACACAACCATGATTAGGCAATTTGACTTAGCAGGATTCCAACTATATCCTTACCCTATAGATAGAAATTGGAGAGGCCTTGTCCCAAAATTTATAGGAAGCAGTGCAATCACTGCTGAGGAACATCTAAGGAGTTTCAATGCATTTATTCAAGACTTGGAAATGTAGTATGATGATATGTTGATGAGATTATTTATGATGTCATTAACCAAAGAAGGTAGAGACTAGTTTAACAGTTTACCAACAGCTTCTATTGATTCCATTCAAGAATTTCATGATCAATTCCTTGAACAATATGGGAACCAGTGTGCACTAGCTTCGTCTTTCATAAATTAGTGGGTATCCAAAAGAATCAGAATGAGTCAATTTATGACTTTAACTGAAGGTTCAACAAATTGCAAAATAAGATACCACCTGGGTCAAAATTGGCAGACCCTGTAGCATTGAGTATTTATTTGAAAGCATTTGATTCTAAAATAGGATATGAGCTTAGGAATAGGTGTGCTAGAAATCTACCTGAAGCTTAGAAAATATCATTAACTATTGAAAACAATAGGAAGGCTGTATGAATGGTCACCAAAAGAGATAATCCTAGGGTTCCTCAATAATTCAACAATCCTCAGCATAGACAAGAGAATATATATAGAAATGAGAGGCCAAGGTTACACGACATGCCTTACAATAAAAATTGGAAGGATGGAAAGCATGTGATGGATAGACCTAGAAATAAAGAGAATCCTGGCCCTTTCAAGAAGAGAGGAGCATACATGGTTAACAATAGTCCTTGGTGTGAAATTTGTGACAGACTACATTCCCTAGATCATTGTGTTGTAGCTCAGAGAATGGAAGAAGAGGAAGTGCTAGTTGATAATGATGGAGAAGATCATATGGTATATTTTGTTGGAAAAAAAAGGATAGATAACTGAGAGGGGGGTGAATCAGTTGTCACATAAATTTAAACTTTTTCTAACTTCACTTATCCTTAATCTCAAAATTGATGAATGAACAATCAACCATAAGTAATTAACACATTAGAGAGATAAAGAACACCAAAAATAAATTTTTGGAAATCCTGTTAGGGGAAAAATCATGGTGGATATTAGTCCACAAGATTATACCCTGCTAAAAGTATAATGAAGAATAATAAGAGGAATGTACATGCATTCAGGAACACTACCTAGAGCTCACTGCTCAATTACAAAATAGGACTCACTGTCAAACAATAGGGTTTGGATTAAAAGCATTCAAGATGTGAATTGAGAAAATAGCTTCTTCACAAGCCTGATTACAGTTCCAATTAAGCTCAACACTTCTTCACACTTCACACAATCTTCTTCACACTTTTCTTAGTAATGATATTCACACATATGCACATAGGAGCATATGAAGCATCATCATCATCAATGAATATCAACTACATGAGATTCCATCACAACTTCGTCGGCCAAGAAAATAAAATATATTTTCAATGTTGGCCCAGATTAACAAATAAAATTTTAATGTGTATCCCCCAAGGTCGACCACAACATAGTGGAGACCCAAATTAACATCTCCAATACAAAAATACTTTAATTAATTTCACCTCGAAGATCCAGAACACACTATCACCAACATGTTGGCCAAAAACATGAACAACTAAACATGCACACAAAGATCTTCAACGACGAGCTCACCGATTAATGTGGATGTACTAGAAAGATAGAGAATGAACTAGAGACACTAGAGAACACAAAGAAACAATAGATAAGTATCTACAACAACTGAGATAACCAAAATCATACAATCTTCATTCAGGAACACTAACAGAGACCAGCAAAACACTGTCAAACCACAACATACTCAAAAATTTATGTTGACCTCTGAAACTTCTGGTAGATGATCTAGAAACATTCAACAATAAACCCTTTAAACCAAATCATCTAGTCTTTTATGTACATGACACAATGCCTTCATGACCTGCACAGTTCTATTAGGAACCTGCAATACTATTTCTTATATTTTTCTCAATTTCCTCAACATATACAACAATAGATACACCAAATGCTAATAGTGTTGACATCAACACAACCACATATCAGCAACACGTCCACAACATCTAACAATCTCCAAACAATATCCACCTTTGGCATTGATGGCAACAGATGATGTGAAAAATACCATCAACCCAACACACTGACTTCTTCTACACCTCATTTCTGAAAATATTTGACATGTTGTTCTTCTCCCTCTAAGATATTTTTTACATTAATCTTCTCCCCCTTTGACATCAATGGAAAAGGTAACCATGACCTTTCCATATACATGCTCTTAACCACATATCTGCACATCTAACTACTCCCCCTGAGTAGCAGCCACAGAAACATCAATCCAGATCATAATATAGCAATGAGGCTCATGGATTGATGCAAGTAAATGCATCATTTAGTTCCTATTAGGAGGGGTATTTACCCCTTGCATTCCTCTGAGATACTCAAATGTATCTTTCGGCAATAGCTTAGTAAATATATCTGCAATCTGTTCTTTGGTAGGAATATACTCTAGTCTGATTTCTTTTTCATTCACTTCCTCCCTCAAGAAATGAAACTTGATTGATATATGTTTTGTCTTAGAGTGTAGTACTAGATTCCTTGAGATATTTATTACACTTGAATTTTCACAGTATATGGTAATAGGCTCTTCATATATTACCTTGATATCTTTCATCATTTGTTTCGTCCATATTACTTGAGTACAATTGTTTGTAGTAGCAATATATTCTGCTTCAGCAGTAGATAGAGAAATGGAATTATATTTCTTTCTTAACCAAGACACCAGCTTCTTCCCAAGGAAGAATGCACCACCACTAGTACTTTTTCTATCATCCACATCACTAGCCCAATCAGCATCGGTGTATGCACACAAAGTTAGATCATCATCCTTTGGATACCAAATTCCAAAGTCAATTGTTCCTTTCAGATATCTAAAGATTCTTTTGACAATAGTCACATGTGATGCTTTTGGATCAACTTGAAATCTGGCGACCATACATACAACATTCATAATATCTGGTCTAGTTTGAGTTAAGTAGAGCAATCCTCCAATCATTGATTTGTACCAAGTTTTATTTTCCTTATGAGAGTCATCATGCTAAGTCAACTTACATCTAGTTACCATGGGAGTACCAATAGGTTTGGATTCTTCCATACCAAACTTCTTCAATAGCTCTTTCACATGTTTGGACTGAGATATGAAAATCCCCTAGTCCAACTGTGTAATTTACAATCCCAAAAAGAACTTCATTTCACCAATCATTCTCATCTCAAATTCACTCGTCATCTCATCAGCAAGCTTCATGCATAGATTATCATCTCCACCAAAAATAATGTCATCAACAAAGACTTCTATGATTAACTCCTTATCATGATCTAACTTGAAGTATAAGTTACTATCACCAATACCTTTAGTGAATCCAAGCTTCAGTAGATATTTGTCCAATCTAGCGTACCAGGCTATGGGGGCTTATTTCATTCCATACAAAGCTTTCTTCAATCTGCAAACCATGTCTTCCTTATTTGTTAGCCGAAATCCATCAGGCTGTTCAATGTATACTTCTTCTTCTGGTTCCCCATTTAGAAATGCAAAATTTACATCCATTTGATAAAATTTATAGTTCTTATAAGCAGCATAAGAAAGAAATAATCTTACTACTTCAATTCTAGCAACAGGGGCAAAGGTTTCTTCAAAATCAATACCTTCCATTTGAGAGTACCCTTTACATACTATTCTTGCCTTATTCCAGACCACTTCACCTTCCTCATCTAGCTTGTTTCTGAATACCCACTTAGTACCAATCACATTCTTTTCTTTGGGTCTACAAACCAGTGTCCATGTGTCATTCTTTTCAATTTGTGCCAATTCTTCTTTCATGGCTTCCAGCCAGTGTTCATCTTGATAGGCTTCAATGACACTCTTAGGTTCAATCTTGGAAATCAGACAATATTCTTCTACAATTTTTCTTCTAGTTTGCACTACTTTACTCTTATCTCCTATTATTTGACTTTCAGAGTGATTCATCTTTACATACCTTGGAGTCTTGAGACTTTCTTGGACTTTTGTGTCTTCTGAACTTTCTTCTACACTTGCACTTTTCTATGCTTCCTAATTGACTTGAATTGTCAGAACAACTTGTGGTTGCTTCACTAGAACATATGGAATAATCTGAAGTAGATTTGGTGTTTGAGTATTCTTCCCTTGATTTGTGTTTTCTTCATCTGAATCGTAGCTACATCATTTGGATGATTTGACAGAGTCCTCATCAACTCTAACATTTGCACTCTCAACAATCTTTCTCAATCTTTTGTTATAACATTGGTATGCCTTGCTCTTTGTGGAGTAACCTAGGAAGATCCCTTCATCACTTTTGGCATCAAACTTTCCTATATCATCATCTCTCCTGATATAACATTTTCTTCCAAAGATCTTGAAATACTTAATAGTAGGCTTGTAACTGAAACATAATTCACAAGGGGTCTTACTAGAATTGCCATTCACATTTACCCGATTCAAAGTATATACAACAATGCTTACCACTTTAGTCTAGTACATCTGAGACACATTCCCTTCCATCATCATTATTCTGGAAACATCAAGAATTGTTCTATTATTTCTTTCTACAACTCCATTCTGTTGAGGGGTTCAAGGAGTAGATAACTATCTTTTAATTTCATGTTTTTCACAATAAGAATTGAACTCTTTTGAAATTAATTCTCCACCTCTGTTAGATCTCAGGCATTTGATTTTCAAACTTTTTTCATTTTCTGCCATGGCTTTGAAACTTTTTAACTCGTCCAATACTTCACACTTTTCTCTTAATAAGGAAACCTAAATAATTCTAGAGTAATCATCAATGACTAGCATAAAATACCTTTCTCCATGAATACTTCTAACTCTAGAGGGACCAAAAAGATCAGTATGTAGCAATTCTAGCACATTATTTGAATGAAATTGTTTGCTCCAGAAGGGGACTCTAGTTTGTGTACCCATCTGACATTCTTAGCAGATTACATTACCAGGCTTCTGGTGCAGGAGCACCTAGGCTAACCTCAATAGACTAGAAACTTTTGGCTTGTATCTGACCTTAGCCAAGTCAGAAGGTTTGTGTGTTTGTTTTGGACCTTAGAAGGTCATTGTTGTGGTTGGGTGAATTAATCATTAGGACTAAGGTCACCATAGTTTAGTCTTTGTTAATTATCTTTGCTTTAATTAGCCTTAGTAGCTTAAGATTGGAATAGAGCCTTAAATGTGTTCTAAACACATGAATGATGCTAGAAAGATGCCACGAGATAGTTAAGGGAGTTGGATGCTCGAAATCAAGGAGTTAGAGGTCCTAGGAGTTAGGAAGAGGACATAATGATAAGTTGTAAAAAGTTGTTGCAAAGTTGCATGACAACATTTGTCAAGTTGTATGCAACTTAGTTATCTTGGATACCCTAAAAGATAGGAGTGTGGGATCGACCAACATCCCTTGAAACATGGAAAAAGGCATCTATGAAAGGTGTAGCTCGAATGCAAGATGTTAGAGTTGTTGTAATAAAGTTTTTGGTTTTGGGAAATAGAAAGAATTCTGCATTTTCTGTGTATACCGAATGGTTTTGAGTGACAGAGCTATTAGATGAGTTAGATGTATTGATTTGACATTGAATTTCTGTTCAGAGAGTAGTCTTAATCATTTTCCATTTTGTGATTAAATTGTTTTAAGTTAAATTGGTGTTTTGAATTCATAGATTAGGGTTTAGAGGGTTTGTTGGTTCTATTTTGTTAAGTCAGTCTTTTTATGGCTCCCCCATGAAATCTAGCCACGGGAATTTCCTGAGAGTAGATGGATTTGTTAGGGGAGCCATGTATTTGTACATATCTATCAGTAGGATTCATGTGGAGTCGAGCAAGTATTTTTAAAATCAAACCCTAGGCAAGCTTGGGAAGTCCAGTTAGAGGTTTGATAGTGAAAAATTGAAGAACATATGCAGGGGAAGGAGGTACCGTATGAAACAGGTATAGTTCCAGGTAGGGTATAGTCACACCACAACATGCTAAGAGGATTGAAGGTTTTTCAATCCATTTGTTGTGATAAGGAACAAGAAATAAGGAGGTTCCTAGGAATTAGGCCTATTAGCCCTATTTGCCCTAGATTATAGTAAACCAGTGTATGGAGGAGTCAGGGGACAAAAACCCTATGAATCTTTTAAAGGATCAAAAAGGGTGTCTGAAAGTGCAATTTGTTTTCCAGGTTGTTTGGAAATTTTTGGCCAGAAAGTCAAAAGGGTCACTATCAAGGGCTACAAGGGATTAGGCCTCTTCAAGACCAATTCTTGGAATCGGTAAGAAGAAAGATCCAAGACCATCCAAGATGGAACCAAATGAATGTGTTTGGCATATTTTCAGTGTCTCCAACACCCTTGCGAGCAGTTCAAGGTTGTGAGCAAAGTTGGCACTTAGATTCTTCTAAGTGTAGGAGAGAGTTTAGAAGTTCAAGTGGTGTCAGTCCTCCAAGGTGAAGCACAAGGAGTGAGACTCTTGGAGAAGAGTTGAAATAGGGCTTAGTTAATGACCTAAGCCTAATCAGAACCTAGAAGCTATCAGGTTCCTAGATGAAGACAGGGAGAAGTCTTCCTAACTAATTGTGCAAGCAAACCAAGGAACACTTACAACATATTAGTATCAGAGCCCTTGTTTGATCAGGCTTGTGATTGATGTTGCAACCCACTGAATTAGTAGGAGAGAATACACCAGAGGAAGAAAGAACCATGGTGACTAATGTTGAGTTAGCCAAGAAGGTAGAAGAGCAAGAAGAGGATAACCGGCTACTAAGAGAAAGGTTGTCCTGAATGGAGAAGCTCTTGGATGAAGTCCAAGAAAAGGTAGATAAAGTAAAGGATAAGATAGAACTGAAGGAAGAGCGGGAAGCAAAGGAAAAGGAAGTGGACTTGGAGGAAAAAGCTCCAAAACCTGACCCTGTCCTTGTTGAAGAACCTTTCTTGAAGGCACTGTAGGCCTTAAGTGGCAAAGATTTGGAAGGAGTGCCACTATTTAGTGGACAAATGGACCCTGATTCAGTCATGGACTGGATTGAAAGTATAGAAAATCACTTTGAATGTGATGGTATAACAGAGGCCCAAAAAGTAAAAGTGGCCAAGTCAAGGTTGAGAGGTTCAACTCTCACATGGTGGAAGTTTGTGCAAGCTGAAAGAGAGAAAGAAGGAAAGGGTCCTATAGTTACATGGAGAGGCATGGTAACCAAGATCAAACAGACCTACCTACTTGATGACTATGAAGTCCAGTTGCATAGGAGGAGACATAATCTTAGACAAAAAGATATGGATGTTCAAACATACACCGAGGAGTTCCAAAAGTTGTGCCTCAGATCAAATGTGGTTGAAGATGAAAGCATCAAGCTAGCAAGGTATTTGAATGGGCTTAAATGGTCTATTCAAGAAGACATGATCCTAGTGAACTTCAAAACCATCCACCAATGTTATCAAATGGCCTTGAAGATAGAGGAGAAAGGCAAAAAGAAGCAAGAGAAAACCTCCAAGAGTAGGGGTAAAGGAAAAGATAGTAGAGGAAAAAGAGGTGGCTATGGTGGAAGGAGTTCAGAACCAAGGGCTCAAGGAGAAGTTAGATACTTTAAGCAGCAAGAAGGAAGCTCTAGTAGAGGTGGTAGAGGAAGAGGCTCTAGCTCTAGAGGAAGAAGTGGTGGACAAGGAAGAGGTAATTACTTTACCAACATGAAGTGTTACCACTGCAATCAAATGGGACACCTGGCCTATAGATGTCCAGAGAAAGGTAGTATTTCTCATGGAGGTGATAAGAGAACCAATCTAGTTCATGATGAGACAACTGCAGCAGAGAAACATTCTGAAGTACCATTGAATTCCGAGGAAGGTGAGAACCTCATGATGAGGAGAACTTTGATCAAGGAACTGGTTAAAGAAGAACCAAGCCAAAGGAGGTCCCTCTTTAGGATAAAGTGTAGAATGATGGGGAAAGTATGTAGAGTCATCATTGACTCAGGATCTACTGACAATATTGTGTCAGAGGAGATAGTCAGCAAGCTGAATTTGACAAGGATACCCCACACCAATCCTTACAAGGTCACATGGCTCAATAAAGGTCAACATGTCTTGTTGAATGAACAAGCATGGGTGGAGTTCTCAATTGGAAGATACAAAGACAAAGTCTTGTGTGATGTGTTACCTATGGATGCATGTCACTTGCTCCTAGGTAGACCATGGAAATTTGATCACCAAGCTATGCATGATGGAGCAAAGAACTCTTACACTTTGAAGAAGGATAAGGTAACATTTAGAATTCAGTCACTGTTAGAAGATGCAGAGGTGCAGATAGCAGGTCCTAAATTGCTCATGGTTGGTAAAAAAGAGTTCCTAGAAGCCTTAGAAGAATGAGAAGGAGTTGGCTATGCAATAATGCTAAGGCCAAGAGAGGTAAGTAATGAGAAAGTAGCTGAGAAGCTAGAGTTACCTAAGGAAACACAGAAAATATTGCAGACCTATGAAGGCATTATGAGTAGTGGACAACCAGCCACATTACCCCCTAAAAGAGCCATAAGTTATAGAATAGAATTGATACCAGGGGATACCCTACCAAATAAGGCAACCTACAAGATGACTCCTCAAAAAAATGAGGAAATAGCTAGGAAAATTCAAGAACTCCTAAACTAAGGTCTCATTAGAAAGAGTATCAGTCCATGTGCAGTACCCACTGTCTTAGCACCTAAAAAGGGAGGAGAATGGAGGCTTTGTACTGATTCCAGGGCCATAAATAAGATAACCATTAGGTATAGGTTCCCTATCCCTAGGATTGAAGACCTCATGGATTGTCTAGGTGAAGCTAGGTACTATACCAAAATAGACCTAAAGAGTGGTTATCACCAAATTAGAATACATGAGGGAGATGAGTGGAAAACAACCTTCAAAACCAATGAGGGTTTATATGAGTGGCTAGTTATGCCATTTGGATTGTCTAATGCCCCCTCCACATTCATGAGACTCATGAGTGAAATCCTCAAAGACTACATTGGAAAATTTGTAGTAGTGTATCTTGATGATATATTGATTTATAGCAAAACAAGAGAAGAGCACCTCAAACAGATAGAGTTGATTTTCAAGAAACTGCAGGAGGAGAAGTTGATGATCAATTTGAAAAAGTGTGAATTCATCAAAACAGAGCTGGTGTACCTTGGATTTGTGCTATCACATGGCAACTTGAAAATGGACAGTAGCAAAGTGGAAGCCATCCTCAATTGGCCTACTCCAAGGACAACAACAAAGGTAAGAAGTTTTCATGGCCTTGCTCAATACTATAGGAAGTTCATTAGACAATTTAGTGCTATTTGTGCTCCTATGTTGGATACCATTAAAGGAGGGATGAAGACTAAGTTTGTATGGAATGAGCAAGCTAACAAAAGTTTTTAGTTGTTGAAAGAAAAGATAGCTACCCAACCTATTTTGGTGTTACCAAGCTTTGAGAAGCTATTCACTATTGAGTGTGATGCAAGCAATGTGGCTATTGGAGCTATTCTCAGTCAAGAGGGCAGACAGGTGGCTTTTCATTCTAAAAAATTAAGTGAAGCCAAGAAGAAGTATTCTTCTTATGACCTTGAGATGTATGCATTGGTACAGACTCTAAGGAAATGGAGGCACTACTTGCTTCCCAAGGAATTCATAGTGTATTCAGACAACCAAGCACTTAGTTTCCTAAATTCACAAGAGAAATTGAGTCACAGACACATGAAATGGGTTGAATACCTGCAAGCTTATACCTTCAATATCAAGCACAAGAAAAGAGTACTCCACAAGGTGGCAGATGCCTTGAGTAGAAGAGTCCTCACCATACAAGAAATTCAGTTCAAGAGCATGGGAATAGATCATTTCAAGGATCTATATGCAGATGATGAAGATTTTGCAGACATTTATAAGGTATGTGCTGAATACAAGAATCATTTTCATAGTAAATATGTTGAATATACTTTGCAAAGTGATCTTTTGTTTAAAGGGAATCAACTATGTGTCCCTAGAGGCTCTATTAGAGATAATTTGATACAAGAAAAGCATAATGGTGCATTGAGTGGTCACTTTGGGATCACAAAGACTCAAGAACTTGTTCAAAGGTTCTCTTATTGGCCAAGGATGAAACTAGATGTTAGGAGGTATGTGGAAAGTTGTATAGTGTGTCAAAAGGCCAAGGGTACTTCTTCAAATGCAGGCCTATACCAACCATTGCCTATTCCTAACAGGCCATGGGAATGCTTGAGTATGGATTTTGTAGTTGGGTTACCCAAGACAAGACAAGGCATGGATAGTGTTTATGTAGTTGTGGACAGATTCATCAAGATGGCTCACTTTGTGCCATGTAAAACAACCAATGATGCCAATCAAATAGCCTCTCTCTTCTTCAAAGAGATAGTAAGGATGCATGGGTTACCTATAAGCATTGTGTCAGACAGAGACACCAAGTTCATGAGCCATTTTTGGAAGACTCTTTGGTAGAGATTGGCCACTAATTTATCTTTTGGATCTGCATACCATCCCCAAACTGATGGTCAGATCAAAGTTGTTAATAGAACTCTTGGAAATCTATTAAGGTGCTTGACCAAGGAGTATGGTCAACAATGGGATCAGTTGATTGGGCAAGTTGAATATGCCTATAATGACATTGTGAACAGGTTAACAGGGAAGAGTCCCTTTGAAATTGTCTATGGACTACATCCTAGAGGGGTCTATGAGCTAAGAGACTTAAAGGATGGAGTCAAGGGAAGTGGATATGCTGATGATTTTTCCTATGCAATGCAGGAGATTCATGATACAGTCAAGAAGACATTGGTAGAAAATAACATGAAGTATAAGACCAAGGTGGATGAGCATAGAAGAGTAGTGCAGTTCAATGTTGGAGACTTGGTTATGGTACATTTATACAAGTCCAGGCTACAAAAAGGAGTCCCTCACAAGTTGCAAATGAAGAGGATAGGTCCTTGTCCTATCTTAGCAAAGTATGGTAACAATGCTTTTAGAGTAGAGCTACCGGAAGACAATGGATTGTCCCCTATTTTCAATATTGCAGACTTAGTCCATTATAAAGGACCACCACCAGACATGGATCAGAACCTCAATGAAGTCATCTAAGATGTGGAGGAACTCAAACTACCTTCTGCTATAGTCAAACAAGCTGACAGTATACTGGATACCAGGGTCTATAAGAAGACTAGAACACAGGAATACAAGGAACATCTAATTAAAAGGCATGGTCAATCTGATGTTGATGCAGTGTGGATCAAAGAATCAGAGTTCAAGAAGCTGGGCATTGATCCCAACATACTCAATCCAAGGGTGGATTGAACTCTTTTGTTTTGGGGAGGATGGTGCATGAGCACCTTGGCTAACCTCCTTAGACTAGGAAATTTTGGCTTGTATCTGACCTTAGCCAAGTCAGAAGGTTTGTGTGTTTGTTTCAAACCTTAGAAGGTCATTGTTGTGGTTGGGTGAATTAATCATTAGGACTAAGGTCACCATAGTTTAGTCTTTGTTAATTATCTTTGCTTTAATTAGCCTTAGTAGCTTATGTTTGGAATAGAGCCTTAAATGTGTTCTAAACACATGAATGATGCTAGAAAGATGCGATGAGGCAGTTAAGGGAGTTGGATGCTCGAAATCAAGGAGTTAGAGGTCCTAGGAGTTAGGAAGAGGACATAATGATAAGTTGTAAAAAGTTGTTGCAAAGTTGCATGACGACATTTATCAGGTTGCATGCAACTTAGTTATCTTGGATCCCCTAAAAGATAGGAGTGTGGGATCGACCAACATCCCTTGAAACATGGAAAAAGGCATCTATGAAAGGTTTGGCTCAAATGCAAGATGTTAGAGTTGTTGTAATAAAGTTTTTGGTTTTGGGAAATAGAAACAATTCTGCATTTTCTGTGTATACCGAATGTTTTTGAGTGACAAAGCTATTAGATGAGTTAGATGTATTGATTTGACATTGAATTTGTGTTCATAGAGTAGTCTTAAGCATTTTACATTTTGTGATTAAATTGTTTTAAGTTAAATTGGTGTTTTGAATTCATAGATTAGGGTCTAGAGGGTTTGTTGGTTCTATTTTGTTCAGTCAGTCTTTTTATGGCTCCCCCATGAAATCTAGACACATGAATTTCCTAAGAGTAGATGAATTTGTTAGGGAAGCCATGTATTTGTACATATCTAGTAGTAGGAGTCATGTGGAGTCGAGCAAGTATTTTTAAAATCAAACCCTAGGCGAGCTTGGGAAGTCCAGTTAGATGTTTGATAGTGAAAAATTGAAGAACATAGGCAGGGGAAGGAGGTACCATACGGAACAACTATAGTTCTAGGTAGGGTACAGTCACACCACAACATGCTAAGAGGATTGAAGGTTTGTCAATCCATTTGTTGTGATAAGGAACAAGAAATCAGTAGGTTCCTAGGAATTAGGCGTATTAGCCCTATTTGCCCTAGCTTATAGTAAACCGGTGTACGGAGGAGTCAGGGGACTGAAACCCTGTGAATATTTTAAAGGATCAAAATGGGTGTCTGAAAGTGCAATTGTTTTCCAGGTTGTTTGGAAAGTTTGGGCAAGAAAGTCAAAAAGGTCACTGTCAAGGGCTACAAGGGATTAGGCCTCTTCAAGACCAATTCTTGGAATCGGTAAGAACAAAGATCCAAGACCATCCAAGATGGAACCAAATGAATGTGTTTGGCATATTTTCAGTGTCTCTAACACCCCTACAAGCAATTCATGGTTGTGAGCGAAGTTGGCACTTAGATTCTTCTAAGTGTAGGAGAGAGTTTACAAGTTCAAGTGGTGTCAGTCCTCCAAGGTGAAGCACAAGGAGCGAGACTCTTGGAGAAGAGTTGAAACAGGGCTTAGTTAATGACCTAAGCCTAATTAGAACCTAGAAGCTATCAGGTTCCTAGATGAAGACAAGGAGAAGTCTTCCTAACTAATTGTGCAAGTAAACCAAGGAACACTTACACCAGCTTCACTAACCTAGGTAGATCTCTTACTGCTTGAGTAGAACTTATCTTGATAATGTTGTAAAAGTTTACATGAGACAACCTCCTATGCCACAACCAACTTTCATCTATTTGAGCAATTAAGCAACTTCCACTAGCAGTATTCAAGTGAAAAATATTACCTTTAGTTTGCACACCAGTAGCAATCATGTATCCAGAACTCCCACCAATATTGCATTTTCCATTCTTGAACTATTTATCATATCCCTTGTTTACCATCTGTCCAACACTTAACAAGTTATGCTTTAGGCCTTCAACATAGAGAATATCATCAGTGTTTTCCTTACCAACAAGGCTAATAGAACTTCCCCACAAATCACACAAGCATTGTTATCTCCAAATATTACAACCCCATTGTCATACTTATCTAGACTCACAAACTTTCTTTTATCACTGATCATATGATGTAAGAATCCACTATCAATGACCCACTCATCTTTCTCCTCAACTCAGTCTGCATGAGATTTCTTATCTTTAGTAGATTCAATAGGCATAGGTTTATTTTCAATGGTAGCAATGAAAGCCCATTCATCTTCATTTCCATTATCTTTATTAGACTCATCATCAGTTACTACTTCTTCAACAAAGTAGCATTTCTTTTATAATCTAGGTTTTCTAGGCTTAGTCCTAGGAACTTTTATAGGACATCTTGAAGCAAAATGACCTATCTTACTACATAAAAAACATTTAATAGGAACTACATCTTCATACTTACCTTTTCCTCTTCCTTCTTGCTTTGTAATCAATGCTTCAAGTTCTTGTACTTCTCTTTCTTTGCCTTTGAGCTATTTCAGTTCTTCATCATATTTAGATATCTTTCTAGAGCTCTCTCTTGGACTGTATCTTTTCTTATAACTTTCAGATATAGTAACTTTGAATGCAGATTTAGTTTTTGGTGTAGATTCACCAAATTCAATTATTTCAAAAGCAACAAGCTTCCCTATCAGTGTATCTCTTGTCATCTTGTTTATAGACATAAATTCCTCAATAGCATGAACCTTCATTTTGAAAGAAGGAGGCAAGGATCTAAGTATCTTAGCCACAATTTCATCCTCACTCACTGAACCACCGACACATTTAATACCTAGCACTATTTCATTTACTCTCTACATAAAAGAAGTAATATTTTCATCTTCACCCATCTTCAGATTCTCATAC
>VDFB02157220.1:0-25902 GCA_007258455.2 Sequoia sempervirens | reverse complement strand
AAAAAGTGATTATAATTATATCATGACAACCATATTTTTGATAATATGTAAAATTGAAAAGAATAGATATTATATACATTAATGAATGAATGTAGATATATTAATTAATAAATGTATATGTTAATGAATGAATGTTATATATTGATAATGGATGAATGAATGAGAAAGTTAATATTTATATGATTGGGTATGGGGAATTGAGTGATGTGAGAGGGGGGGAGGGGCCAAATGAGGTTCCATCATCACGTGGTTGGCCTTGTTAAGTAGAAAATATTAAACTATTCTCGAAACAAAGAGAAGCTCAATAAGGTAATGCACTTTCAATATAAGAAATGCATCATTTGAAGCATCAAACCAATATGCAAAGATGAAAGAAAGTGCTAAATTTTCACTATGGTGGAAGAAAAATGATTCTTTATATCCTGAATCCATGCTCTGCATCATAATTTGAAGTTGTTTCCATTCCAATATTACGAGTTTTAGTTTTTATATGGATTTGTATGAATACCACATTGTATTTGTATTATTGGATTTGGTTTCAAAGCTACATTTCTGTTTTTAGTGGTGACATAACTCTAAATTTGACTTTTGTGCATAACAGGTCAGTGGAAAAATTGACAGCTCTGAAGGGTTTAGAGGCTCGATTGAGATAGATACATGGATATTTGGATCTTGTTGTTGATGGGAGGCTTCGACTTAACCATGAAATCTTGTACCATCTACAGGTACGCAAAAGTTTCTCTACTTACATTCATCCTTGATCATAAATGTTGTAAATGATATTAATGCTTCAAACTTAAGATTCATTTCACATTGTTATAATGATCAAAATGTTATACTTTTCTATACATTCAAGCATTCTCTTGCCCCCTACCCTTTTATCTCTCCCTCCTCCTTTTAAGAATTTTCTTTTTCATAAAAGATTCACATTTCTGTCTCATTTACACAAATTTATCTGAAGCTCTAGGAGTGAATAAAGATATGTAAAAGATGATGGATTATGTCTAAACAACTTTCCATCTTATAGCTAATTAAATCCTTAATATTTGAATAGTTTAGAGCTCGAATAATGCTTGTATATGCATGTGTAGCAATAAGGGAGCCTATGTGAAGATTGAAATTTAAAACGTCACTTTGGTATTTTTCCTTAAGCAGTGAAATGATATTTTGAGTAATACAAACCTACACACATTGATATTTTTCAAAATTCATTGAGGAAATTTTTCTCTTATGCACCTGCTAGACATGGGAATTTATATAATATTAGTTTTAAGGTTTTTTGTAAGTAGTTAATTTCACAAGGAAGACTAAAATCTTCTTAATGTCCCTGCTCAGGTGTGAAAGCATATGAATCACTTCTTGAAGGCACCATTTTGTATTCATCCAAGGTGGTTTGTTCTTTTTTATATTTTTTATGTGTTTTTTAGGCTCTCTAGAGATGCTTAATTTCAGCTCTTTCCTTTGCACTTCATCTATTTTTGATGATTCTGATGAATTATCCTCATAATTTTTTATGTAGATCATTTGTAACCTTATTTTTCACCAATCAATTTGCAAACCCGGTCACATATTAAGGACCATTTCACTAAATTATGAGATTTGTCCATTAACTGTATGTGCAAGTTGTTAATGCAATAAATCCACGATGGTGTAAGGAACTTTAATCCTACAAGTGTACCCAATCTTTCTCAAATGAAATGTACCTTATTTTATAGTACTTTAAATGGTTAATTGAAGGTGCTTCTTTAGATCTGAGATAGTTGAACCCTGGATTAAAATATGGTATTAGATGGGTAGTATAATGATAAAACTGAGGTCCATTGAACACAAATTATGAACATAATTTATTGGACTATGAATAGTGTTACAATTATAATTATTTCTCCTTTACCTACCTCTGCATTAATTAAAAAGATAACAGATATTGGAAGTTCATTACATGTCTCATGTATGTATTAGTATTTTAATTTTGTTTAAGTTGTTCAAGAGCTTGATTAGGTCAAGAATATGTTCTACAAGCTCTGTTCTCTTGACACTGCTCAGCATTTTCCCTACACATTTTCTCTTCAATCCAGACGTTTCTGCTCCTTCCTTATTGTATGGTTGTTCTCAAGTGTAATGCTTTTTCTATGCATCTTGCGGTTGTATGTATGATCGGTATCTCTTATAGGCATGGATAACCTTTCATGGAATTTTTGTTGTGATTAGACAATTTCCATTGTGAGAATAATCAATTAATTTGTACGGAAGTAAGTCTTTTTCATATTATTTGACTTGGTATTGTAAACTTGTCTTTGCAAGATTCTCTAGGGGGAACAACAAAACTGTGATGATAGGTAGAGTTGTACAACACCTTAAATCATTTGGCATTATCAATATATTGCTTATAGAATACTCTGTGCAAGTAAAATGGAATGTGCAATGACAATTGGTCTCGAATTCAAATATGAATATAAGTACATTATACACAAGAAGATGGTATCTATTATATGATTTAAAGAACCCCAAAATAAGAAAATTAATAGGTTTCATCTGTTTACTTGCTCTTAGACACTTGTTTAATCAGCGAGACCCTCAGAATGTCTTGATGATAACCAACAGTGTTCAAAACTCCTAAAGAGGTCAGACCAGTGCAACATTGGATCTGTCTTGCCGACGAAAGTCATCGGCATGACATGGACTATCAAAGTGAGTTTTTTATTCTATTTCGATGATTGATCTCTCACCGATGGGTTGGCTTCAGTTGTCATCGCCAAGAGTCTCTGCGATGACATGGTGTAGGTCTATTTAAAACTCTTGAAGAGGTCAGATTGGTGTGACATTGGGTCTGTCTTGCCGACAGAAGTCATTGGCAAGACATGGACTATCGGAGTGATTTTTCTATCATGTGCTGATGATTGATCTCTCACTGATGGGTTGGCTTCAATGGTCATTGCCAAGAGTCTCTGCAATGGTACATTTCAACAAATATTCTATTAAAAAAATTGCATTGTTTCATCGCAATTTTGGTGAAGGCCACCGACGAATCACCGAAAAGGTCCAACAAATTTGCTATAGCTACGACGAAGGCTGCGTCGTAAATCCTTGCCCATTTTGTCGAAATGGCGATGAATTTCTGGTGTTGTTTCGATGCTTCGAAAGAGCCATTTAAATTGCATTTTGGTTATAATTCGTCGGTGGATACACAAAGTTGTCGTTGATATTCTGACGAACATCTGAGTCATTTTATGATGCCGACGACCGATGAATCTACACCGTTATTTTGACATTTAATTCGTCGTCGAAATTTTGATGAAAAAATGGCGACAAAAATTCTTTCGTCAATTCATCGATTTTCCAACAATTTTTTGTCGAACGATCGATGAACGTTTGTCAGAAAATGGAGTCAAATTCAGTAGTGTCACCATCAGGGCCTACGATGACCAAGAATGGGTATCCCAAGGCACCATTCAACTCTACATCCAAGTCAAACCAGCAATCATGGAAACCACTTACCAAGTCCTTGACCTTGAGCTTCCCTACAATATTCTCCTAGGGAATCCATGGATCCATGGGATGCAAGCTATGGCATCTACATTCCACCACTGTGTAAAATTCCCTTACCAAAATCAAGAAGTCACGATCCATGGTGACCTCGAACCTTTCTATTATTGCAAGAGTTTGGAAGTCAAATATTACAAGATCCGCCAAGTTCCAAAAAATGATGAAGGACCCACATCTTCCTATGTCAATCCATCCACTTTAGCCTCCACTTCTGAGACAAAGAAACCCATCATTCAGAACATCCTGGATATCAAAGTTGTAATAAAAGACAATGGTTGTGGAGACTATAACTTGCAGAAAGGTGCATATATGGAGGGAGAGTTACCTCAATCTCCTAAATCTCATGGAATACCACAACCTAACAAAGGCACATCCAAAAAGTGGGGGATTTGAGTAAAGAAGTTGTAGACGAAGAAGACATCTTAGGCCTCCTATATCAAGATAATCGACCTACACCTGTTCTTCCAATGGAGGAAAACAAAGGTCTACAGTTAATGTTTGGATGGGGCTACAACAAGAACAAAAATCTAAAGAAAAATGACAGCAACCTATTAGAACCCCTTATTCCTGAGAAGCATACAAAGAATCTTTGCCTTGGGTGTACCCCTATGAAGATAACCATACTTGGCAAAGGTTCTCCTATTAAAACAGTCAAAGCTTCCTCTTTGATCCCTATCTCACTTAGTAGTCCCTTTGAGGATCCCATTTCTGACCTACCCATGCTATTTGAGGATTCCTCTCTTTTCATAATCACCTCCATGTCATTCAAGTCAAGTAACCAAGTCACTAAGCTAAAGCTCGTTTACCCCCAACTCATTGAATGTGACCAATGAGGACCGCCGATCTTAGACACATTCGAAAACAATGAGGCTCTCTCAGAATTCATGGGACTAAGGGACAATTTACCACATGGAGATCACAAATGAAGGTTTGACATCAAGCTAAATACTACGGGAAAACGATTGAATCTCTTAGTCACAAAATTGAAAGTCTACAAGTAACATCTCAATCTTTAAGTGAAAACCACATTGTGGCACTTTCTGATCCTAAAATAGTAAAATCTAGTAGCATTTCTAAAGGAAAGGAAAGTGGATTTTGCGTGGACATACGTCAACATGCTAGGCCTTGATCTAGAAGTAGAGGTCCATCATCTAGCATTGTATCCTAAGGTAAAACCTGTGAGACAAAAATTAAGAAAGATGCATCCATAAATCACCTTATTGGTCAAACTTGAGCTACAGAAACTCCTTGGCGTTGGATTTATCCAACCCATTGATTATCTGGAATGGATTTACAAACTTGTATCTTTTTCCAAGCTCACTAGGGGCATCTGAATCTGCACTGACTTTAGAGACTTGAATAAAGCATGTCCTAAGGATGATTTCCCCCTCCCCAACATAGATATAATTGCAGATCTGACAACAGGGCATGAAATTATATTATTAATGAATGGATTTTCAGGATACAACTAGATTATGATTGCAAAGGACAACCAACATAAAATAGCCTTCACCTGTCCATGGGGCACCTATTGTTGGAAAATGATGCCATTTGGGCTAAGAACGCTAGAGCTACATATCAAAGGGATATGACCTTGATCTTTCATGACATGATCCACAAGATTTTGGAAGACTATGTGGATGATATCCTCGCCAAATCAAGGAAACTCCAAGACCACATAGCAACATTGGGCCCAATCTTTGACAAACTGGAAGAATATAAGGTACAACTCAATCCCAATAAATGTGTCTTTGGCATAACTTCAGGATAGCTCTTGGGATATATTGTGTCAATGAAGGGAATCGATATTGATCCCACAAAATTCAAAGCAATCCTCGACATGGAAGCATTGCGAACACTGAAACAATTGAGGGGTCTACAAGGAAGGCTTCAATCAATCAGAAGATTCATAGCACAGCTGACCAATAAAACTATCCCCTATTCTCATCTACTCCACAAGGGAGTAACCTATAAGTGGGAAGAGAAATGTGATCAGGCATTTACTCAAATCAAGGAATACTTGCTAACACCACCAGTCCCCATGCCACCAATCTAGAACAAACCACTAATCCTTTACATTTTAGCTACGATGGTAGCTCCTAGTGCTCTTTTGGCTCAACACGATGAAACAAAGAAAGAGAGAGCTATCTACTACATCAATAGATCTTGGGTGGGACATAAGCCAAACTACACATTCATTGGGAAATCTTTTCTTGCAATAGTGTTTTCCTTGCAAAAGTTTAGACACTACATGCTTGCTCATCAAATTAAGCTCATTTCCAAGATAGATCCCCTAAAGTATCTGCTTTCTAAGGCAACGCTCACATGACGAATGGCTAAGTGGGTGATGATCTTGATAGAGTATGACATTGAATATGTGGAACGGAAAGCTATCAAAGGACAAGTAATTATTGATCAATTGGATGAAGCTCCCATATATGCAGAGAACCCATTGGTATTAGAGTTCCCAAATGATTCAGTCTTCCTCCTGAATGTCACAGACTATTGGAAAGTATACTTTGATGGATCATACACACAGCATGGGTCGGGAGTAGGAATCCTCTTCATCACACCATAAGGGGACTCTATCCCAAAATCATACAAATTGTCCTTCCCTTGCACCAATAACATTGCAGAATATGAAGCTCTTGTCATAGAACTTCGAATAGCGGTACAATGGCAAATCATGGCATTGAAGGTCTATGGGGGTTCACAACTAGTTATCAATCAAGTCAATGATGAATATCAAACTAAGGATGACAAACTCACCCCATACAAAAATCTAGTAGAGGATCTCAAGGGATTCTTCATCAACATAACATTTGAGCAGATACCAAGAGTAAACAACAGAACAGTGAATGCCATAGCCATGATTGGATCATTGCTAGATATCCCAAGGAACATCCATAAATAGGAATTCCTTGTAGAAAAGCTTCTCATACCAACTTTTGAGGTACCAGAATCTGAGTTCGTGTGCGAAATCATTGGTCTTGATGATCCTTGGTACCATGATATATTCACCTACTTAAAAATAGGAGTCCTCCCAGTCAACATCACCCTGAATCTCAAGAAAACCTTCATTAAAAATTCATCTCGCTTTGTCATCTTAGGTGACACCCTTTACTGTAGGTGTATTGAAGGAACCCTATTACAATGCCTTAATCCAGAGGAAGCTTTGACTGCCTTAACCGAGGTACACAACGACATTTGTGGTTCACACTTAAGTGGTATGACCATGGCCAAGAAACTGTTGAGGACAGGGTACTATTGGCCCACTATGGAAAGAGAAGCTTACAACTATATTCGGAAATGTATGCAATGCCAACAGCATGGGGACCTCATCCATGCACCAGCTCAGGAGCTCCAACCAATCACCACACCTTGGCCCTTCTCATAGTGGGGACTCAATATCATTGGAAAAAATCACACCTACCTCAACTAATGGACACAAGTTCATTACCACCACCACATAATACTTCACAAAGTGGGTAGAAGTCATCCCAATGACCTATATCATAGGGAAGTAGATCTCTAAATTCATCATGAATTACCTCATTTTTCATTACGGAATTCCACAAGCCCTTATCTTTGATAATGGAACACCCTTCAAAAACTAGAATGTTCGTGAGCTATGCCAAAGATTTAATATCCAACATCACTTCTCCACCCCGTATTACCCCCAAGGTAATGACCAAGCTAAGGATTCCAATAAGACCATTCTAAAAATTCTAAAGAAAACAATCACTAAAGTTGGTCGTGACTAGAACCTACAGTTAAACCCTGCCCTATGGGCCTACCGAACTAGCATTTACACACCTACAAGTGCAACCCCTTTCTCCTTTTTCTATGGATCAAAAGCCACCCTGCCCATTGAGGTTGAGCTCCCATCCATGAGAATATCATTGCAGAATCTTATCATTGATGAGGAGTATCAAGTGTCACAGTTGAATGAGCTGGAATTACTAGATGAGCAGCACATGGACACTTTGAATCACCTACAATTTTATTAGAACCATCTAAAGAGGAGCTAGAACAAAAAGATCAAAAATCGATCCTTCCAAGTAGGAGAGCTTGTGCTAAAGGAAAATAAGAAGAATTTTCCAAATCTAGATAGCAAACGTAAGTTTGAACCTAAGTGGTTGGGACCCTTCATCATCACGACAAGTTACAAATCAGGAGCATATCAGTTGTCCACACTTGAAGGTGGGCCTTTGCAGGAGCCCATCAATAGCTCCCATCTGAAAAAAGTTTTATGCCTAAGCTTGCAGGTATAAATTCAAAAATTCAAAAAGAATAAAAAATGATAAATCCAAAAAAAAAGGATTGAAAATGGTAAAGAAAAAAAAATCGTCCTCTAGTGAAAACCACTTTTGTGCTACTTTGGGAAAGTACCTTGGTGAGAAACTAGCAATTAGGCACCTTGTGTAAATAAAGCACTTTCCATCCACCATCGATTATTTGGCTTTTTCTTGCATTGCTTTCATACATCTCATTCCATTATTCCTTATGTTACCCATCTGCATCCACATCATAGCTTGATCTTGTGTTAGTATCATGTTCCCTTATAGTACTTAGTCTATCACATCACACTTGGGGCATGGGTTTATCCTTACATTAGATTGGATTCATGTATATCTTGAAATCCTCAAAACATTAGAAAATCCAAAAACATCCAAAACATGTCAAAAATCCAAAATAAGGTTGAAAACCGAAAAAGTCAAAAAGATAGTAACCATGTCAAACTATGAGGCTTCTACGTGTATAACATAGGCAAGGCTAATCTTTGATCAGCCTCTAAGACCCCTAGGATAGGTCCTTTAGGTTTCCATCATAATAAATTGACAATCTAAATGTGTTCATATTTCTCATCAATAAACGAGTTTGTGTCAGTCGAACTACGTGATCTCTGCATGTATAACGTAGGCAAGGCTAATCTTTGATTAGCCCCTGAGGCCCCTAGGATAGTCTTTTAGGTTAGGTTCTTGGTCAAAATCTCAAAAAAATTTGGAAAACTCAAAAATTAAAACATTTGTAAAACAAACCCAAAATCCAAAAACAACCTCAAAAACATTGCGAAAACATCAAAAACATCCAAATATTTGAAAAAAAACCATTTGTCATATTTCACTTCACCCAAAATAAACTTCCATCCCCAATAAATTGATCATCACCATCAACCTTTGGTATAACAAAAGGAAACGAGTGTGGCACTTTATAAAGTGTAGGCATAAATGTAAACATTTTGAGATTAGAGCATTAGGTAAACAAGTTGGTTAATTCTCTGTATCAATAGCCCATCATCTAGTTAGTTTCATAATTATCTGATAATCATGTCCTAGGATGCATCATTCCTACAATGGAAATCAACATTAGGCATGACCATAGTTTTAGTCATGGCTAGAGGTATGAAGAACATTAGCTTGTCTATTCTCTTGATCTTTTCCTATGGTTTATCTTATTGTGCTCATTCCTATGACCTCTAGATGATGTCTATCAAAATTATTTAGAGATAAAGGAATGAGGAATTGATCATTATCTTTTGTTTGTTGTGCTTGTTGGACGTTCTTGTAAAATAACCTTGGCGAATACTTGCTTTGTTAGGTGTGTATGGAAGGTGTTTTAGGAAGCTTGTTGACTATTACATTATTAGGTTATGCCTTTCTATGTTTTGGTCCGAGATGTTTGAACCTTCCAAAGTACATCCTAGCAAAGTTTTTGTATGTCAGGTGTGAACAAGGATACTCCTATTTGTTTGTTGAGTTAAAGTCCATCACACTAGATACCATGTCATCCTGGTTATCCATATCTTGATGCATTGTATCTACGTGTGTTATCAAACATAAAGAAAGTTGTGCCATTTGTGTCCCAATCCATCAATAAGAAAATCATCATCACTCACCATCATATCTAATAAAGTCTTGACGACTCATGGACTTGTTGGACTTCTGCATCTTCTTGGAATCAATGGTTAATTCATCCATCTTATTCTTCTATCTTTACTAATAATTCTATCCAAGTGTCAAATTTGTGCAATATATCAAAATATATAGGAGGTTACCCACGGCCGATGACTATTTATACATCATTAAATCTATCTACATCAGACATCTGAGCTTTCTAATCCTCTTTGAGCTAAACTAATCTTAAATCTTTATCGCGAGCTCGACCCAAACATTCAAATTTTCACCCGATCTCTCGAGGGGGCAATGTAGCAACATAATTCCTTCCGCTGGGGCAATAATGGGGCATTCAAAAAAATCATAAATTTTTTGAATTTTAATCTTGGCAATGTCAATCTTTGAGCCAACACAATGGGTACATTACTTCAAAAAGAGGCAAAATGTAGACACTCAAATAGTCATGATTGACATTATGCGTCTAATTCTGATTAATTAACATCACATCCTAAATTCATTTCTGCACTAACCAATTAATTAAATAATCTTTATTATTTAGTTAAATTCATCTATTTCTACTATTAATCAAGTAATTAAATTTATTAGATTAATTCACTTCCTGCTCACTAATGTTCACCACATTTAATTAAATAAATCAAATTATTTAATTAAAACCCTAAAGTCCTCTCATTTGATTAAATAAATCAAATGTCATAAATCCCCTAACCCACTTGAGTTGATTTTTTTTTTGAATTAATTAACTTTAATCTCCTCCTAATCCTCATTACCCATTTCTCTAGTTTTTGACTCAACCTTGGTCAACTAAACCCATGATCAACTAACCAACTTGCATATGAAAATTATTTCTTCTAATTAACTAATTAGCCTATTTTCCTCACAATGGCATATTCCCCTCAACCACCCATTCATAAATTTCCCTCCAAAAGGCTTTTAAAGCCTCTTACAAAGACTTTAAATGGCATCTTACAAGCCATCATATCTCTTACAAGAGCATTCATCTCTCTTACAAGCCATCATGTCTCTAAGCATTCACTTCTCTTACAAGCCATCATGTCTCTTACATGAGCATTCACTTCTCTTAAAATCCTTCAATATCTTTCACCCACATGTCATTAATTCTTCTTACACATGTCTTAACTCCCTCTTACATGTCCTCTTCCCAAAATGTGCACATACCTATGTGGGCACATATCCCCATCACCTCTCTTAGCCTTGTGACACTTGTCACAAGGCTAATGATCCTCCATTTAGTCCCACATTGCTTAGTTTTCACTCTTTATTCAAACCATCTCTCCTATAAATAGAAGGCACTTCTATGGGAAATGAATCCACTTTCAAGAGAGTAAAGTTATGCTACTCATTCTCATCCATCAATCATCCAATTGATATCATTATCTTTGAGGGAAATTGGCATTTACCAAATCCATTTTCATCCATCATCTCATACAAAGTCATTACACTCATTTTCATCCATCAATCACCCAATTGATATCATTATCTTTGAGGGTAATTAACATTTATCAAATCCATTTCGATTCACAACTTCATGTTTTTCATAACATTTTAGCTTGAATCTACTATCATTTTGCATCAAAATCACCATTGTTCATCAAGATCTTGGAGCTTATCAAATTGGGATTGGGAAAGGGCCACTTTCCACATCAAAGTGACACCAATCTCCCTATGGGATGGGGTTTGAGTAGCTTAGATTGGGATTTCATGTTCATTTACTTGTTATTTCATGTTATTTTGATCATGTTTTCATCTTCTTAGCATGCTTAAGAATCTCATAGGGAATGTTTATTTTGCTTGTTTAAATGACTAATACTCTTGGGTTTGTCCATGTTTGAGCAGGTATAGGTTGGCATTCACATATTGGTGCTAGAAGGTAGGTGAATTCGTGCTTGGGTTTGATAACATGTTTGGTTTGATAACACACCATGTTTGATAACACGTCACATTTGAAAACACGTCGTATTTGAAAAGCCATATTGAGATATCATATTCCAACATTCACTTCTTATGTTATAACCACTATTGCATAATCTGGCATTAATAGTATTAACACTAGTTTTGAAAATCCTATAAGCCAATATAGCTTTGTCCCACCTTCCTCCAATCTCCCATTTACTAAAAATTCAAGTCCACCTATTTCCCCACGTTTTTACCCAATCTCATCAAAAATTCACTTACCAAAATACCAACCCAACAATTGCTAGCTCTAGTCATTCATATTCTACCAATTCTCAACCCATCTCACCTACTAATCCTGTCATTAACCAACTCTTGCAAAATGTGAGATATGTATAGAAAAATATTAAATATGAATCAAAGCTAGTCCCAATCTAATCCTTCATCATCCTACACTTGTAGCCCATTGTCATCCACAATTCCTAAAAACTCCAATACTACAAAACATTGAAACACCCCAGGTTTTGAGAAGTATAATGGAAAAAGAGACCCTAATAACCATGTGTTAGCCTTTATGCATTATGCAGTGATTTTTTCTTTGAGGATGTTCTATTAGCCAAGACCTTTCCTTGTTCATTAAAAGACATGGCCTTGGATTGGTTTTTTCCATTGCTTAACAATTCAATTCATTCATTTCAACAACTCGTCAATCAATTTCTCCGACATTTCCAAGCCAATATTGGACCTCAAGTCACATTGATTGATTTGTTCATTGTAAGCAAGGGTTAAAGGAGAAGGTGACAATTTATAGGGCATTACCAATCCCTATTCTCTCAAATCTTTTATTCTCTTCTAGATGTTGATGTGTAACAGGTTTTCATCAGAAATATATAGTCACGCATTCAAGATAAAATATTTTTGATGTGTTATCCTTCATTCACACATATTTGCACATCTCTCCATGATTACCAATTGTCGATTAGCCAATATGAGGGCTTCTCCTCACCAACTCCCATTGATCAGTCTAAGGCTATTGCCCCAAATTATCAATCATTCAAGGAACAAAAAAAAAACTACATCAAAATTAATTCTTCGTTTTCCAACAATATCCAAGCACAAGTTACAACCACAACACCTTCAACTATGACCCCCTATCAATTTAAACCAAAGGATCGATAGTTCTTATAGCTTTTTGAATCCCTTCATTCCACTATGCTACAACTACGTAATAATAAACTAATTCAACTTCCTCCTATTCAACTTGTAGATACTACAAAACCTCTACCTCGTTCTAATGACCCAAAGGCCTTTTTTCAATATCATTGAACATTTAGGCATAATACCAAACAATGTATGGATCTTAAGCACCAAGTGTAGGACCTCATTGACTCTAATGTTATCTAGGTGGCTAGTGTGAATGACAAGGGAAATAAATTAGTTGCTCCTCCAAGTAAAAATTTACAAATCTCTACTAACCTATTACCCAACCATTCAACTAACCTTTTGAAGAGCCATCTATTTATACATTACCCGCTTCCATAACCTTTGATCATAAAATAAACCATTAGATAACATAGCTACTATGATAGATTCTCACTCTCGACAAGAACAAGCTAAAATCCTTCATGATATTATCTTCACCCACATTGATGCATCTATTCATGTACCTGACGATCATCTTTACATTACCACTAAAATTATGACAAACCCACACAAGTACTCATTGATAATTCTTAGAGTAGAGGTATTTCTTATACTTGGATAATTCTTCTTCTTATAGCTCTTTTGATTGGGCTTATACTCTTTTTGTTCATCAATAACTCCTCTAAAGGGACACTTAGCAACAAAGTGACCTATTTTACCACAATTGCAACATTTGAAGGGTAACAATACCTTAGTATTTACTAGAGCCTTTCTTTAACTTCCTTACAAAGTTTGCTTCTTCAGGATCTGATTCATTGCCAAAGTCAGAATCTTCAATTGTCTTTGATGCCTTGAAGGTTGCCTCTTTCTTTGAAATTTTATCATTCACAATCCTCATCTCATATGCAATGTGTATCCCATGTAGTTCATCCATTGTTAGAGTGTTCAGATCTTTAGCTTCTTCAATAGTAGAATTTTTTTGAATCAAATCTTGTGGGAAGAGATCTGAGTACCTTTTTTACAATCACTAGCCCTCAATTTTTTACCAAGTTCTCTAATGGCATTGACAATTTCATCCACCCAAAGAAGATATACAACAATGTTCATGTCTTCCTTCATCTTAAAACTCTCAAATTGTCCTCAATAGGTTTGGAGCTTTGTTTGCTTGATCTTGTCATCACCTTCATAAATATTATGAAGCTTGTATGAAATCTCCTTTTAAAGTCTTGCAATGCATTATCTTGACAAACTCAAATTTGCATAACCCACATAAAATAGCATTCTTTGCTTTAGCATTATTCTCACAAGTTTTCTTTCCTACTTGATCTCTTAGAGAATTTTCAAGAACTTTATAACCATCTATAACAAATTGCCAAACAACAAACCCTAATGCCACCAAGTAGGCTTCCATCCTTACACTCCAAAAAGCATAATTAGATTTGTCAAATAGAGGCACCTTGTTTGAAGAAATACCTTGTCCTATATTGTGTGCCATCCCAGATCTACCTAAAGCTATTAGGCTTCACCAAAGAATTTAGCTCTAATATCAATTGTTGAACACACGAATATTGAGAGGGGGGGTGAATCAATATTTAATACTTTATAATTTAAACCACCGCATACATAATACTTTGAAAACATAATAAATGGTAATGCAAGTTGTAAACACCACACAAAAGTACACCATATTTGCGTGGAAGCCCTAAAGGGGAAAAACCACAATGAGAAAAGTTGCTTAGAGCTACTGTCCAAATCCAGCCTCACAAAATATTCTAGATGTCTACCTAGAACCCTTTAACACCATCTGTAATTATCCATGTTGGCCAAGGATAAACCTTAATTCAAAATGATACGAAACGTGTAGTCGACTCGGTCCTAAATCAAACATGTTACCGCCGGTGTAAGATGGTGTCATGCGCTTTCTTCCATGGTCTTAAACTAGTCCTATTTTACCTTCACACACTTCCTCCGATTGGTGCATGCTTCCCTTTACTAGCGCAAATACTCAAACATTATACACAGTAAACCAATAAACCCAAACTTCACTCTATTAGTTCTATCTTGCAGCTATGTAATTCAAATCCGCTAAAACTAGAGAATAAGATACTTCATGAGCAATATTACTTTCAACCGCAAGCCATAAATGTTAACGACGATCGAATGTGGTACCAAAAACTATGATAGTCCAGTACATTGCATATTTTGCTTCTGATTAGCAAACCTCAAAACACTTTCACAAACATTTCCAAACCTCCGCAAAAGTGGTAGACATACAAGAACCACTAATACCATGTGTACCCAAACTCCCCATGTTTCCATTTTTCAATAATGATAATATTAACAATTTGCAACATGTGCAACTGACATGGTACTTTCACATATATTTGACATCAATGACAACACTATGATCAACAGAGGCAAGAAATCTTTGTTTGAGTTCAACACTAGGGTTCCCAACGTGAGCAAAGGAGATATCATTCAATGGTGTTACTTCCCTAGAAAGGGTAATAATCCGCAATCCATTTTACTTCCACAATGTTTCCTCTAGTTGTAGTTAGGCATCCACATCTAAGTTTGTTCATTTAACCAATTGTTATTGTTGTAACTGATCAAGTAGGCAATCAAATGCTTGTATGAATCATTATGATCACATGTTTGAGATAGAGACTTTTTGCCATAGTAGTTTTATTAATTGTAAAGATTTGAACATGTCCCTTGGAAGTTCATATAAAGAAACTTTTGTGTCATTTGCAAGATCTACTGTCATTCCATATCAATGTAATTGAGTTCATTTTTCTTCAATATTTTTATATAAATGCCAAAGGCTGTTTCCCATGCACTTATATTTGATGCATGTTATAGAGCTCTGCCACTTCAAAAATGATTGAAGACATTTGTTGATTATTTCCTAATTAGTTTAAGGGAAAACCTTAACTTGCCAAAATGCCAACAAAGAATCAACCTATGCATAACTCATTAGTCTTTTGCACCCTTGACAAAACCAATGGCCCACAAACAAATCAAATCAAGTCATATCCACTATTCAGTAATATTTCCATTTTCTATTTACTTCTAATTTGACAACCATAACTTATTGGGAAATGCAAGCATGTGGCAAATCATTCCCCACATTGTAAAAGTGATGGCAAGGAGATTTTGACAAAATTGTAAGCCTTAATAATTGCTGAGGCTAAAAGTAAGTTTATACTTGCTGTGATGAAACGAAATTTAAACCTAGAAAGTTAGACAAAGAGAGCATATTACAAAACCAAAATTGTTTACAGTTATTACAAACATATGATAGCATACAAAACAAATAATTTGCCTACACATGGCGATTCTTCACTCTAAAAATCAGGTTGTGGCTAAAAAAGGTGATCTTGTAAAAGTTGAGGAGAAATAAGGCAATTTGATGTCTTTCTGTAAGTATTTCTTCTAACTGCAAGTTGGAATTATTTTGGGAAGGCTGTCGAGCCCAAGAAGTGACCATTTGACCTTCAACTTAATATTGCTTCTAACCCAATAAGTTTGTGTATCAAGGGCAGTACACGTGGAAGGTTACATTAGGTTCATGTATCCTCTAGGTTATTTTGTAATCATTTGATCTTATCCGTGTTTCCTCACTTTTTGGCCAACTGGTTTATTCATGACTGGCACATCCTTTTGAGAATTGATCTAGGAACTTGGATGAAAAACCCTTTTCATAAAATTTCAATCCAAACAAGCAAACAAAATGAATTAGAGAACTATAAATTGGTGGTGATTAAAAAGAGAGATGAGTGCTAGAAACACATTCCATGGAATCTGTGTTCATTCAAAATAATTAAAATCATTGAACAGAACCGAAATACTAAATGGCACTAAAAGTAAGACCATATGCAACATGTTAAAATTAATACATTACATTTGCAAGCAAGAATGAGAACAAATTGGGCTTGGCAAATCCTTAATGCACGAATGTAAAGTTTGGAGCGTATCTCATCTTCTTGCCCATAAATACATTACATATATGATATAAGTAAATACCCCATGTTAAGAGCTGTGTATAGTGATCAAGAGTTGAGAGAGACTGCTGCATGACAAAGCCAATGTGGAAACAATATATCTGCCCCTAAATCACGCTTGAATCATTAGAATCAGAGACTTGTGATTTTCATCTATCAATGGTAATATAAATTATTTGGGCTATTTGCACCCACTACAATACTCCAAATCTGTCAAATCTTATGCCAAGCCAATGCATGTCTTTATCAAATCACAGTGACAGAATTTCTCCACCCAAAAATTTTACCCTTCTTGAAAGTATCAACGTGACCTGGTAAATATGATTTCAGACTATTTCCAGAATGGTGGCGTATATGGCTTGTTTATAACTTTTGACACATTTGAATGGGGATTTGGCAAAAATGTCATTCATCAGCCTAGTTGTGAATTTTCCATATGTGAAGACCATAACCAAGGCGAACTAAAACCAACTCCAATAACATATATATTATACTTGTCATACCGACTTTAGAGCCAGGGATCTCTGTCCAGTTGACAGATATTTCTATGATAGGTATGTTTATACGTTTACATAGATATACTAATTCAACATCAAAGCACCACCTGCAAAAGAAATACAAAATGAGACATTTATAGAATGTGATCCTTATGTAGAAATACTAATTCAATAGTTACATCAAAATTCCAAACTAATATCAAATATTAAGAGTATCCAAAATGATCCTTTCCCCTTTGAATATAATAGAAGTATGGAGCACTACACTGTTTGTAAAATCTAGAACTACACCATCTTCATAAGTTTCGATAAGATGTACTCGATATTCAAATTACAAGATCCAAAATTTGATACAGATGAAAACAGAACTAATCTTTAAATCAATAGCGCTTAAAAAAAATACCAAAAGAACAAGATAAATTACAATATGTCTGGAGTAATGCCCTACAAAACTTGATGCCAGAAACATGACTTCCTCCCTTCATTTTGCCAATAATCTAACAAACATGACATTCTAGGCCAGCCATTTATGTCAAGGAGGCATTCAAAACACATTTTGTATATTGTAGACATTCTGGTAATGTTTTTAGCCGCACCATAATAAGCCTTTCAATGGAAAAACAGTGTTTTCTTCACATGCATTCTGATCCAAACCTTTCCATTAAATTAAGTTGTGTATATATGATAATATAATGGAAATCTGACGCCCACAAAAAGCTACTAATTTATTGCACATTCAATAACAGTACACTTATTCGAAGGATTGTTATGAAAATCATGTATGGTGTAAAATTTCAATTTTTACTATTTACAATGTCTTAAAAAACTTGACTTTTAAATCCAGATTCATGGACATAAAATCAAAATAGGTAAATAATAAAAATATTTACTTGAGTTCATTTCTACTATATAGCACAAGAAAGCTATAGTCTCTCACCATGACAAATAATCAGCTAATCTGCATAAGAAGAATGATGATTTTAAATCATAGAGTGACAATGCAATCGATGCAATCAATTATAGGGGACCCAATGAAGGGTAGCCCTCTCCTTGCAGCTAGAGCACACAAGCCTACCACTACTAAAACACATGAGAGAAAAACCCACCTAAATCATATATCAAAACACACTCGCATAGTTGAAACAAAACCCATTTCAAACCTACCAAAAACACCCCAGTTCTCCTATACTTGGAAACATAGGGTTAGACCATAAAAATTCAAAATGGTAACCAAAGATATATTTGGTTGATGTTGATGACTAGACCCTTGCAATGCTCCTGCATTTAAACACCCTAGGTAAGAATTTGTGTGCATAGTTCTCACAAATTAGAACTGAGCGGTAGAACTACCCTTGTAAACATGCAAACCTCAAAATGCTCCATCATAGAATTTAGGTGTTTCAGAAGAAACATCTTCCTTCACCTCTTCTAGCTTTTGGTTGGGCCATAATCTGTCTTCCTCCACCAAGCTTTCTACTCTCCACTTCTACTCCTCTTGTCAATTTGTCTACCACAATACATCCAACAACAACCTCTACCTCTCCTCTCTCCCTTCTCTTGTGTGCTTTGGCCCACCACTATCCATCCTCCACCAAAATTTTCTCCTTTCCCCATTCATTGCTTCTTCAATCTCATCACCTCTCTTAGGTTCTCCCCTTCTCCACAAATGTATTTCCTTCTCCTTTGGTACAAAATATTGCATTCGACTCAAGTTGATCCACATGATGGAATCAAACTAGTCATTCATCCATTCATCTTCACCTTACTATCCTACCTCAATCAAGATCCCATCTTCCTCATCTACAAACATCTCAAGTTCCATATATGTAACTTCTACACTTTGTACCATCTCAAGATACTCCTCTACATATGTATTATTATGATCTACTATTAATTTATCACAAGCGTCAATCTGCACCAACTCCACCTCCATGTCTGCCAAAAGGCACACCACTTGCAGTTTCTCCACTAGATTATTTTTCCATTTGATTGTTTCTCCATATCCTCGATCATGAGGATCTCTTCTTCCACAAGTTACACACCTCCTCCCTTCTCAAGCCCATCTAAGAAAGTTTGCATCACATGCATCTCTTCTAGAGGTAAGAGATGACCTACTTTTGTTGACATCATGGACTTTTATTCGATGCTTTTTCCTTGACAAGCTTTAACCTCTAATCCCTTCTCATGCTAATGCCAACTTTCCTCCCCTCAACAATATCTAACCTTTCTCTCAGCATCTTCATCTTCTCAAGAGCTTTTCCAAACAAGCCCTCTCTATCCTCCCCATAAGTGCAAGTATTACAAGCCTCCTCAAAACCATCTCACTTCTCACACACCCTCACAGATTCACAACCCAATGCCTAACCTATCCAATTTAGACAACACAAACCCTTTGACTCACAAAATGTAACCAGTTATTATACTATTTGATGCAGTCAATGAGAGGGCCCAACAAAGGGTAGTTTTCTCCTTGCAACTAGACCACACAACCCCGCCATTACTAGACCCAACAATGAGATAAAAACCCAGCCTAATCATATATCAAAACACACTCCCATAGACAAAACAAAACCCAACTCAAAACTACCAAAACACACCAAATAGATTTCAATATCAAACCCCAACAAGCTAATCTTTAGAGATTGTTTTTATTGGCATTCAAATTTCAAAGACACGTATTACTGCTATGTATCAGACCCAATACTCATCAATGATCTAAAATCAAGAACCTATAACTTTACTCTTGCTGATTTTTTAACCAAACATTAACACCAACATATTGAGGAAATAGCAGATTATATTGCTCTTCTAATAACATGTTTTATATCAGATTTCATGGCTGATTTTACACACACAAAAGACAACCCAACACTCATCTCAATCGTACAATGAAATGCAACATTCTATGTAATCCTAGGGAAATTTTGATCGAATTTTCCCTTACAAAACTCGCTTCCAATGCTGCAAAACTAAGAAAAACCCTCGTCATTGCCATAACGGACCCCAATTTTTCTTGGCCCAATAACCCCCTATTTGATAGAAATCCATATTTAAACTACACCTCAAATAGCATTCCTCAAATTTTTTCTCTGCTTTATATCTCTGATTTCCTAGTCCACACCACTGGGAGAATTTTCTTGATGTCCACTTTATTTTAAAGCTCTTTGGTTGCCTTTTTTTGGTTTTGTCTTTTTAGTTTCTCCCTTGGTTCAAATTGGATTTTTGCTTTGTTCCTTAAGTTTTGTTTTTTCAATTTGTTTCTACACCATATTTACTCACTAGACATAATTTCATTCTTCATTTGCTTTGTTTTCAATTTAGTCAAGTACTTGAAGCCCCAAAATTTGTAGAAGTGAATGACATTTCGTTGAGTTTCCCTCCTTAGGATATACCCATGTCTTTCTCCTTCAAGCCCTTTCAAACCCAAAATTGATTTAACTCAGGTTCATTCACATTTATATTTGAATTTTCCATTAGTATTTTCCTCTTTTGAAATTCAGACCTCAATGTTTATAAAAGCCCTATTTGCTCAAGGCTCAATAAATCTTCCCAGGGAACAAATTTATTTTTATCCTCCAAAGCTCCTGATCAATCAGATTATGCCAAGTGTTGTATCCCTAAGCTTTCTGGTTATAATGCTCACTCCCAAGCAAATTTGTGGGTGCTTGCCACATTGTGTCTCTGAGAGTTGATCCAATGTCAACACCTGTCCTTCCTTGGAGCTAGCAAATTGTCGCCCCCCTGCCTCCCTCAGAGCTTGGTGAGATTAGAACACTATGTCATATTGGAGGTAACTCGGAAGCTCTAAGGTTGAAACCAAGTTTTCTCTGGAATACCTCCATTTGCAACACCTATCAGTCTTGGTGCTCATAGATTGCTGTCACATGTTTTTTTTCTAAGTTACAAAGGTCTTAACACTTGTCACACCCAAAGAGGATCTGGAGCCTTAAGGTTAAAACCCAAATTTATACATCCAAGTTAATTCTACAATTGAATTTAGATCTTGTTTTTGCATCCAAGTTGATTAAATCATATATTATTTATGTTTATTGGATTTATTAAATAAGGTTGACATCAAAATGGGAGTGTGATAAAAGGCAATATAAACACACTAGGAATTCAATATTTGAAGGATCATCCTTCACCACATGGAAGGGGAATGTAACATCCTCAAAGGCTCCTGAAAAAAAAGATGGTGTCCATGAATAGTGAAACTATTCGGAAGAGATTCATGCAGATGCAAGATCATTTTTTGAGTATTTTCTAGACCTGCTAAAAGGATGAGTCAAGGGATCAATAGCATCCTCAAGAGGGTGGATACTCATGGGTAAAAGAAGATGAAGCAGCATTCATAATTTACATGGAAAGGAAATGAAGAAAGGAGTAAAGAGAATTCATTCGCAATAAAAGAAGCATAAACATTGCAAGTTACTGGATGGATTCAGAAGGAACATGTGATTGTGTCCATAAACCCTTGCTAAAAATATAACTTCATCAACATTGACTGGGATAAATAGTTACAAATTCAAGCAAAGTACATCAAGGAGGCGCATGGGTATAACAAGAAGATTCAAAGTTTTTAAGATTTGATGGTTACTACGGATACTATACCTATGGATGGTTTGGATATTTTAAGCTTAAAATGTTATAAAGATTTCAAGTTTAACATATTTTACATTCAGATTTGTTTGATACATCTATGAATGTTTTGGATACTTTTTTTGGTCATTCTTGGTTACTTACTATGGGACTGATCAACCTTAATGTGAAAAAGGAAGTCATGAAGCTTTGGTACAAGAAGAACAATATAGCATTGCAGAATGTTTCAAGCATGAGAAAACAATTAAGATTAAGAGGACAAGGTTGTGTGTGAGTTAAAAGACGAATCTAAGAGAATAAATAACTACAAAAGCATAATCAAGTGCACCAAAAAGAAGAATTGAAGATAAATATGAGAATAACATGGATACTGCTGAAAGAAAGTCACACCCTTCCAAGTACTTAAGAGGAAGAAGGAACAACAAGAATACTTGGGTTATACTACAAGGCCCTCAAGACACTTTAATAAACCAATAGCCATTTGCCAAAAGTAAATGTGGAATATTAAAAATAAGAGTCAAAAGAAAAGGAAGTGAATGATAATTGATATTCGATATTTGTTCTTTACAAAGGAGAGGAAAAACTCCTTTTATAAAGAATTACAAGACAATGTTTCTAAAAAGAAACAATCGTTAACTAAAGCAAACTAAAGCAAATAACAAAAAGATACTAAAAGCTAACTGAAGCAAACTAAGTTAACTAAAAGTAAACTACCGACTAACTAAAAGCTAAGATGACCATTAAATAATACTTTAATACCCTCCCTTAATGGTCATCCTACTAACTACACCAAGCTTATCCTGAAATTTTACAAATTTATCCGAATTGAGAGACTTGGTGAGAATGTCTGCAATTTGATCCTCAATTGGAACATACTGCAACATCACAGATCCATCTTCAACAAGCTTGCGGATGAAATGACAATGAAACTCAACATGCTTGGTTTGCTCGTGGAAGCCTAGATTCTTGGCAAGCTTTAGCACCCCTTGATTGTCACAAAACAAGGGTGAAGACCCTGCTTGAGACATTTGCATGTCAGCAAGCATCCTTCGAAGCCATACTACCTCACATGCGACCTTAACTGTTCCATGATACTCTTCTTTTGTCGAGGAAAGGGCGACTGCCTGCTACTTCTTGCTTGTCCATGTGATTGCACCCGTACCAAGACTGAAAACGTAACCAAAAGTGGACCTCCTATCATCAACTAAACCTACCCAATTTGAATCTGTAAAACCAACCAGCCTAGGATCTTTGCATCTGTTGAACAAAATGCCAAAGTCTGGTGTCCCTTTCACATATCTCAACACTCGCTTCGCTGCAACCCAGTGCTCTACCTTAGGGGCAATCATGAAACGAGAAATGTAGCTCATAGCAAAACTGAGATCAAGCCTAGTGGCAATAAGATAGATGAGGCTGCCCACTAGTTGCCTGAATGCAGACTCATTCACCATTGCTAAGTCTGATTTGGCTGAAAGTTTCAGCCCCTTCTCCATAGGAGTGGATGAGATTTTGCAATCTTCCATTCTAAATTTCTCCAGCAAACTCCTAGCATACTTTGACTGAGAAATTAAGATACTGCCACCTGTTTGCCAAACTTCTACACCCAGACAATAGTGTAGGAGACCCAAGTCCATCATCTCAAATGCCTGACACAAATTCGACTTGATATGTTCAATCAAATGTAACCTACTACCAGTAATGATGATATCATCCACATAGATGACAAGAAGGATGATATCATTGCTATTATTCTTGATGTACAAATTTGCATTTGAGGGACTCCTCTGAAGCCCTTGTGCAACCAAAAATCTTGTCAAACTTCAAGTAACATGCCCTAGGTGCCTACTTTAGGCCATAAAGAGTCTTCAACAATCTGCATACCTTATGCTCTTTTCCTACAACCTTAAAACTAGGAGGTTGCATCATGTATACCTCTTCCTCCAAATCTCCATTGAGGAAGGCACTCTTCATGTCCATCTAGTGGACCTTCCAACCACATTGTGTTGCCATGGCTAGGACAAGTGGGATGGTGCTCATTCTTGTTGTAGGAGCAAAGGTTTCCTCATAGTCAATACTTCTCTCTGCGAGAACCCCTTAGCCACCAACCAAGCCTTGTATTTATCCAGTGTTCCATCAGCCTTGTATTTTACCTTGTATACCCATTTGCAGCCAATGGATTTCTTCCCTAGTGGAAGATCTGACAAAACCCAGGTGTTGTTCTTCAAAAGACTATGATATTCAAAATCCATAGCCTTTTCCCATTCAGGTTTACCCTTGGCCTCTGAATACTATTGGGGCTCATAAACACTCTGAATGTTGGCCATAAGAGAAAAGTTTACTGTGTTCTTTTTACTCTTGCCTCTAGACGATCTTCCCTTAACAAGCTCGTCATCATGAACATCACCAATGAGCATCGCCCACCACTTAGGGCAAGGAGGAGATGCATCTTTTTCCAAATCAGGATGAGCATCATCATGACTTGGGCTGCTTGGAATAATACCATCTAGAATGCTGATCCAACTTATCCTGAGGAAAATTTGCTAGTACAAAATCTTGCCTAGGAGATTCCATAATGTCAAAATCATCAGTCCCTCCTTGTTGATAGAGGATCTTGCCTAGGAGATTCCACAATGTCAGAATCATCAGAATCCCTCCCTACAGGTGAAGTTATTGAAAAGCTTAGCTCTCAAATCCTTGGTCTTCAAAGGTTGATTGTCAGGATTCTTGATGGGAGAAGAGAGCAAAAAGGGCCCAGCTTCCTCATCAAACACAACATCCCTAATGAATGTCAAATGATCAGTGGCCACATCAATCAGCCGATAAGCCTTATGATTGTCACCGTATCCTGTTAGCATCAACTTATGGCTCTTGGATTCTAGCTTGGTCCTCTTGGCATTTGGAATCCAAACATAAGCAGTCGAACCAAACACTCTAAGATGAGTGATTCTGGGTTTCCTCCCAAACCATGCTTCCTCTGGGGCCACCTTCTTGATGGCCTGTGTGGGAGATCGATTAAGAAGATATACTGTAGTATACATTGTCTCAGCACAAAATTTCTTGGGAACATTCATGTTCAACATATAGAGGGCCATTTTTGTGATGGTACGATTTCTCCGCTTGACAACACCATTTTGTCGAGGGGTATAGGGTGTGGTAAGCTGACGCTTAATACCATGTTTAGCACAAAAGTCGGTGAATTGGTTGGAACAGAACTCACCCCCATTATATGACCTAAGAGTGATGATTTGACATCCAAACACTTTTTCAACTAATTCCTTAAACTTCTGAAATTCATTAAACACTTCTAACTTTTCCTTGAGAAAATACACCCACATTTTCCTACTAAAATCATCAACAAACAAGAGGAAATAACTGGCACCAGTGATTGATGCAGTATTCATTGGTCCACAAAAATTTGCATGAACCAGTTGTAGAACCTTGGATGCTCTCCAAGACTTTCCATCTGAAAATGGAGTACAATGTTGCTTCCTTGCTTGGCAAGCTCCACAAACACCATGTGTCTGTTGTTGAATCTCAAGTAAGCCTTCTACCAAATTCTCTCGAGCCAACTGAGAGAGGTAGGCAATGTTGAGATGACCATACCGTTGATGCCAAAGAGTGTTGATAGATGAACTCCTCACAACCAATGCATGCTCCAAAGGATCTCAACTATCAAACAACAGATACAAACCATGATCCTCGAGCCCAACTGCCACAGTTTTCTTGGACTCTTTATCAACAATTCGACACTTGTATGAAATAAAAATGATGTCCAACTTCGGACTGTGTCGCATAATCTGACTCACCGAGAGCAGATTAAGCTTCATGCCTGGCACATAGTAGACATTGAGAAATATTAAAGTTCTCCCACTAGATGTGATTTCGACGTTGCCCTTGACGACAACTGTATACTCTTTGTCACCACCAAAGATGACGGAATCAGAGCAAGCCATATACTCTGTGAACCAATCTCTTTTGGTTGTAAAATGCCAAGAGGCTCCATAATCGATGTACCATGCAAATGATTTGACACAATCTGCTAGTCATTTGGCCATCAATGCATAAGAGGTAGATGCCTGGTCAAATTGCATAGATACCATCCCTCCTATTTTCCAAAAGCACAAAAAACAAGGTAAAGTCTGTTATCAACTGACACTAAACCCTAGACAATCAGCTAGCACAACTCCCATGATTTTTAAAAAATCATCTAAAATGAGGCTCAAAAATGCAATATTTATTTTAGAAAAAACCTTCAAAAAAGTCTGAAAAAGCAAGATTTTTCAAAAA
>VDFB02157217.1:0-19686 GCA_007258455.2 Sequoia sempervirens | reverse complement strand
TGATAACATGGCTGACAGGGAAGTTGAAGGTTCTTGCAGGAATCATCTTGATGAAGAGGACACAGAAGCTAGAGATGTGCTCAGAGGCATGGTGGCAGGCCAAGAACAGGTGGTGAATATCCTCCAGCAGCTAAGCACAAATGTTCAAAATTTGACACTTCAAAGGGGACAAAATCAGGATCGTGATCGAGAAGGCAGTGTTCATGGTGAACCCCATAGAAACATTGTTCCAGCTCGCACCTTTGAGAGAGCTACTTGTCCTATTTTTACTAGAAACGATGTTGATGAAGAGGATGAGGTTGAACAGGGTGGTGAGATAAACTTTGCAAATAACATCATGGTTATGCATGATGAATGGGATGCATTGCCACCGAGAGTTAAGGAGCACCTTAACTTCAATAGATTCATGAGCCAGAAGAGAGAACACACCAGAAGCAGGAATGACAGGAGGCCTAGATACAAGCAGAATGATCTTAGACAGGCTACCAATAAGCTTACCTTGGCGAACCTTGATGGCAGTGGTAGAGTTACAGCACGTGCCTGGGTCAGTAAGTTGGACACATTCTTGACATTACGTCCCATGCCTGAGGAGGATGCCATTCGATTTGCAGCACTTCACCTTGATGGCGTGGCTCATGACTGGTGGATTCATGGCATGACTACTCTTCACCATGACCGGATTACTTCGTACCAGGAGTTCACAGATAGACTGGTAGAGAGGTTTGACAAGCGTGATCCTGAACTATTTTTCAGAGACCTAGCACAATTGAAACAACTAGGTAGTTTGGAATCATATATTGGAGAGTTTCAGAGATTGTCAGTTATGTTGACAGGTATTTCTGAGAGGAGGCTGATTATACTCTTCATTGAGGGTCTTTTCGAGCCCATGAAAGGATGGATCAAGGCATTTGATCCGCCTACACTACAGGAGGCCATGAGGAAAGCTCGCAGTATGGAGCTTACTACACCTCGCAAGCAATTTGGCTTGAAACCTTCTACCTCATACACAGATAATAAATCAGATCCAAAAAAAGCTGATAATGCTGATCAAAAGAAGAAATATGCAGCACCATTGGATCGTGAAACTATGAATGATCTTCGTAGAAGGAAACTTTGTTTTTACTGCAAGGGTCCGTATGACTTTAATCATGACTGCCCCCTCAAACCTAAAGGGAAAAACAGGCACATGGAGTGGTTTTATGAGGGAGAAACGTTGACTGATTTTTCTGATCAGCAAGCTCCAATCTATGATACAGATGGAGAAGAATCAGAAAATGAGGCAGAAATTGTAGTAGAAACTGAGTTACAAGAGGCTCATATGTCTAGCATGCAGAGAGAGGGATATTTCAAACTCCGTGGGATCCTAGCTGGTAAAAGGGTCATACCTCTTCTAGATACAGGTGCAACCCACAACTTTATTGATTCACGGTTAGTGGAGAAACGGGGAATTCAAACTCAGCAGTTTGAAGGCATTCGTGTGAAGGTTGCAGATGGATACACTCTCAATTGCGAGAGGATGATACCAGACTTGCCCATGAAACTCAATAACTTTGAGTTTAAGGCAAATTACTATGTTGTGAACATGGGAGGAACAGATATAGTTCTCGGCATGAAGTGGCTTCATGCGATAGGAGAGTTCACACTTAATTTGCATGACATGGAGATGAAATTCAGAGGTGATGGCACAAATCATGTTCTTAAAGCCATCAAGGACAGCAATGTGAAAGAAATTTCACTCCGTAGAATGGAACGTTTGATTCGGCATGATATGGTAGATTGGGCAGCAGAGTGCAAGTTAATGCCTTCATAGTTGGAGCAGCAAGCTTCTTCTTACCATCCAGATGTGCAGGAACTTCGAATCAAACATGCAAAGGTTTTCAGTGCTATTCCACCAGGTAGACCTCCTGATAGAGGTATTGAACATATCATAGAACTGGATGAGGGCACAAAACCTATTATGATCACTCCTTACCGGCACCCTAAACGCTTGAAAGATGAAATTGAAAAGACCATCAAAGAACTTTTAGCTATGGGGCACATCAGGCCGAGTAAGTCACCCTTTGCTTCATCGGTTGTTTTGGTGAAGAAAAAGGATGGTACACTCAGAATGTGTATTGACTACAGAATGCTCAACAGGAGGACTATTAAGAACAGGTATCCTATACCACGGATTGATGAATTGATAGACTAGCTTCATGGAGCTTGCTACCTCAAAGATTGATTTGAGGACAAGTTATCATCGTGATCGAGTCCCGAGAGGACATAGGAGAAAACCGCGATTCGATGTTCGCGGACACTACTGACTTCTTGCTTATGCCATTCGGTTTAACCAATGCTCCAACCACTTTCCAGTCTACAATGAATAGGGTTTTCCATCCTCACTTGAGAAATTTTGTTTTGGTATTCTTCGATGACATACTAGTTTACAAAAAATCTTGGGAGGAACACATAGTTCACTTGGATGCAGTATTGAGCATACTTGATAGGGAGTCCTTGTACGCCAAGGAGTCCAAGTGTGCGTTGGGCATGGCTGAGCTTTTGTATTTGGGTCACATTATCAGCAGTGAGGGAGTTAGCATGGATCCAGAGAAGGTTCGAGCTATCATTGATTGGCCTACACCTGAGACATTGACACAGCTCAGGGGATTTGTAGGATTATGTGCCTTCTATCATCGGTTCGTTAGTGGATTCTCGCGGCATGCTGCGCCACTAACTGATTTGACTAAGAAGGGTGCATTTGTGTGGACACCATTAGCACAGGCGTGCTTTGAGAAGTTCAAACTTCTCATGACCATACGTCCATTTTTATTATCTATTTCACCAAACCTTTGAGTTACAGCATTGTGATGCCATGGTGGTATTGGTGCAAAATATCATGCGTGATTGACACCCTATAGCTTCTGAGAAAGCAGAAGTTAAGAGGTCCCGGAATCTGAGCTACAAGATCGGCGAGGAAATGTTGGCCATCATGCATGCCATGGCCAAATGGTCAGTAGTAAATTCAAAGGTTAAACCCCATCATGGGTTGTCCAAACATTTTCTTGGGCAGCGAGATTTGAACAAAAGGCAACAAAAATGGGTCAGCAAACTTCAGTCCTATGATTTTGATATCTCCTATGTCAAGGGCACTCAGAATGTGGTTGCTGATGCATTATCTCGCCGCCCTCACTTGAGCTCCATTACATGTGACATGTGAGGACTCGAGACATATGATAGATGAATATGCTAAGAACCCATGGGCTTCTAGCATAGTAGATGGGACAGTACAGAATGGTAGATATTCACTTGTAGATGATCTTATCATTTACAAAGGGAGGATATTACTAGTCCCAAGTTCTGAAATGAGGGACAGAGTATTGAAATCTTTTCATGATTCACCCATGGCAGGACATCCCGGTTACTTTAAGACCTACAAGCAGGTATGGGAGAGATTCTCTTGGAAGGGTCTCAAATCATTTGTTCTTCAATATGTCAGCGAATGCCTTGTTTGTCAGCAGAACAAGCAAGAACATACATACCCTGCAGGTTTACTCCAGCCGCTTCCTATCCCTGAGAGGAAGTGGGAATGCTTGTCTATGGATTTTATTACAGGCTTGTCGAAAGCTCATGGGAAAGACAACATTTTTGTGGTGGTAGATCGATTGACGAAGTATGCACATTTCTTCTCAATCACTACTACACACACACTACCCAGGTGGCAAATTTGTTCTTCCGAGAGATATTCAGGTTGCACAGTTTGCCTCAGAGTATAGTCAGTGACAGGGACAGCAGGTTTATGAGTAACTTCTGGCAAGAGTTATTCAAACTTTGTGGGACAAAACTCACTCCGAGTGCCAGCTACCACCCACAGACAAATGGGCAAACTGAGATAGTCAACAAATGGGTGGAAGGATACTTGCGGAATTACAGTTCAGGGCAGCAGAAGGCATGGGTGAGGTGGTTATACCTTTGTGAGTATTGCTACAATACCACTCATCACATGAGCATTCAGATGACACCTTACTGAGCATTATATGGATATGATGCTCCGAGCTTTCTAGATTTATTGCTGAGTGACAGTAGAGTACCCAGTGCTGGTGATTTATTACAGGAGAACCAGGATATTATGAGAGCACTCAGAGAGAATATACAGAAAGCTCAAAATCAGCAGAAACAATATGCTGATCAGAGGCGAGTGGAGCGATCTTTCGAGGTCGATGATTTGGTGTATTTGATGCTTCAGCCTTATAGGCAGTCCTCCCTTCGTAAGAAGGGCGCCGAGAAACTTAAGCCGTGATACTATGGACCCTTCAAAGTTGTCAGACATGTCGGTGAAGTGGCTTATGAGTTAGATCTTCCGATGGACAGTAAGGTTCACAATGTGTTCCATGTGTCGCGCCTCAAAAAGGCGTTGGGACAACAAGTGACTCCTATTGATTTACCATCCCTGGATGATGAGGGGAAATTGATTTTGATACCTGAGGCCATTTTGGATTCCAGAGAGCGTCATCTTCGAAGGCGGGTTATCAGGGAATACTTGGTAAAGTGGAAAGATCTACCGACAGAGGATGCTACTTGGGAGAGTGACAGTATTCTTCAGCATCCGGCTTTGAGTTTGCTTGTGGGCAAGCAAATTCGGGGAGGGCGGACTGTGATGTACCCACTCTAGCTAGTTCTCGGGAACAGTGTGTTAGCCATTTCTTGGACCCTTGTGGGCTAACTAGTTTGGTTAGAGGGTCAGTGGTACTTTCTAGAGAGCTTGGTCGTTCTCGTTTTCAGAGTTCTGGGATTAGCTCACTGCAGGCCTTGGCAGTTCAAGAGTTGATAGCTTCTGACAGCACCGGATTCTATGAAGATTTGTGGAAGTTATGCGTATTTGAGTGAATTAAGTTATTAATTAACTTAATATTTTATTATAAAGTCAAATTGACTTTATCACTTTATATCACTTAAATATTCATGGAAAAAGGGTGATTTAAAATTAAATCATTAATACCTTTAAGTGGCGCCAATTATTTAAATCTCAACTATTGAAAAGGACATAAGAATATGTTTAAAGATTTAAATGATGAGGAAGTGCGGTTTTTTCTTGGAATTCGTGCCTCTTGGTTATATAAGGCTTTTGGGCAATGAGAAACTCATTATTGATTATTTTGACTTTGCCTTGGGTTTTCCTTCTGTGCTTTACCTGTGATCAGGGTTTTGAGCAAACTTCCATTGGAGAACGACATCTCTTCAATGTTGAGCACTTTTGAGACTGTGAGAGACCAGTCGAATTTGTGCAATTAAGAGAGCTTCATACAGAGGTTCTACATGCTTCAATCAGGGTTCTATTATTTTGTATTCAGTTGTCTGCAATAGGGAAAGGGGGTTTTATCTCCAGAGACGCCTTAATCTACAGATTCAGCTTTCAGAGTGTTCTTTTGGGGTTTCTACCTTGGCCGTACTACTTGCATTGGGATATGTGCCCATTTAGGGAGGCGTGTGAAGTAACTTGTTGAAACGCCTTCCTTTTGGCTTCTATTTGACTTCCATCACTAGCGTCTACCTTTTTCAAGAGCTTGTATCTAGTTTCGAAGAGGGAGAACTCAAATCTAGAGGCCAGGCGACCTTATATGCCAGTTTTCACCATTCTTGGCTGGCGAGCTGGCTTAATGTTTTAAATAAATAATCTGCAAACATTTTGGTATGTCTATCACTTGTGATCTAATTGTTTCAATAAAATAACGCCTTCTGCATTTCCATTCTGTAGGAAATAGCTCTGTTTTACAGTTTATGAGCTTTTATATGCTGCGCCCCTTCTCTTTTGTCTATAAACTTTCTCTAAAAAACTAAAATAACACATTAAGACTTAAGAAAATACTAGGGTTTGAGTTGAGAGCCAGCAGGGTTCATCACATTTTATCTGAGGTTAGCATCAGACAAGTTTTCTCCCAGACAATTTTTATGCCTTGATCTTCTGTTGGACAACATCAACAAAAATTAAAGGTGCAACCTATATATTTTTAAATTTATCATCCGTTGGTTAGTTTTTGCAGTAAAGGTGACGATAAAGTTCAAAACCATCTATAAACTGGAGTGTGCCCAAACATCATTTAGGTGCTAGGAAGCTTTTGTTGTTCTTTATTTGGTAATTTGATGCTGTGTTTGAAATACGATTGTGCATATACATGGCAAACTTGAGAAGTCTACTCTCCAAACAGAAGGTTCAAGAAGGTGGTTCTTGAAATGTAAGGCTTCATTTTCAAGCTATAATTCCCAGGTAACACAATGTCCCTTCATTACTAAATGATAATAAATATAAGTACAATAATAGGATTACTATTGTGTTGATGGCAATGATTATAGCAATAATTTTTGTTACAAGTATCAAAATAAGATTCTTGACCATCGAGGAGGCAACAAAAGATTATCACACTATCCATGAAATATGGGTCAATTAAGATTGACTCAAACATATGTAGCTGAATCCCAATAAAACATCATATAAATCAATACACTACAAAAACATCACCTACATGAAAATGAATGATCTAAGGAGCTCTATAATAAATGGTTTAGAAGGCACAACAATTGCCAAAGGTTTTGCAAGTGGGGTAGTGTTGTGACCTTTTCACACATCACCCCATTGCAAATGGGGACCCCCTTGTTTTTTTCTCTTTGGGGTTTTGCCTTGGCATCACAACTGCTAATCATCATTTTTCTTTTACAATGAGGAGTTGGAGCTTTTAGGTGGTCATCCAAGTCAAGTAGAGAATTCAAGCCCAAAACAGTGCATAGACGTCGTCAAAGTGCTCAAAAGGTCCGGAAGACAAAGAACGCCATTGCTTTCAGTCAATTCTGACACTTCCTATTTTTTAGATATTCTGCATTTTTTCTATTTGCTTTTTCTATTTTTGGCACTTTGGGACCAATCCGGGAAGTAGCTTTTTCGCCTGATTTTTGCTTTTTGCTTTTTGCTTTTTCAGCTTTTTTTGAAAGTTGACCAAGGGTTGGGTCCCACAGGTCATGGTGTCAACATTTTTTATCTTCAGAATCAAAAAAAAAATTGTGCCACCGAGTATAAACAGAAAGAAAAATCTCCAAACGAGGGTTTTGTTCTAGATGATCCAGGAGAAAGCATGAAATTCATCTAAGTGTCAAGGAGAAATGAGATGTGTCCAGAGAACTTCAAAGTCCGCCCAAGGATGGATGTCCAAGCACATGGTCAAGTCCGCTTGGAAGGAAAAGAAGCATGTCCAAGACTTGATGAAGTCCGCCCTTGGCATGAAGAGCATCATGTCTAACTTGAAGTAAAGTCCGCCCAAGAGGAGATGGCAGAGATCAAGCAAGACTGCCCAACTCAAAGAATACATGGCATAAAGTTGGTAGTCCCATTTAGACACTAAGGAATGATGTGTTGAGTCAAGAAGTCCAACTTTGAATTGAAAGATGTTTGTCCAAACTACTATGAAGTCCACCTAGGCCAAGAAAGAAAATGTTTAAGTGTTAGTAAAGTCCGCCCAAGCTAAAGGAGAATATGGCAAGGCCAATGTGAAGTCCGCCCTAGACAAGATGGCATGAAAAACCTCAAGTCCGCCTAGCTCAAGGTGAAGATGGCAAGACATTGGCAAAGTCCGCCCAAGCTAAAAGAATGGATGGCAAGACAAAATATGAAGTTGTCTAAGGGAAAATTCTGCATTGATGAAGTCCACTGAAGTTACGATGCCACAAGTCCTACCAACACATAAATGGCACAAGAAGCTCAAAGTCTACCCTAGCATAAGGAACTCCAAGTCTGCCATGCTTTGGCATGAAATTCTCCAACTCCGCCTTAGCAAATGAGCAAAGTGGCACAACTATGAAGTCTGCCAAGGAAAACTCAGAAAATTGGCCAAGCGTTGATACCTTGGGGAGAAAAACTCAGAAAATTGGCTAAGTGTTGATACCTTGGGAGGAAAACTCAGAAAATTGGCTAAGTGTTGATACCTTGGGGACAAAAACTTAGAAAATTGTCTAAGTGTTGATACCTTGGAGAATAAAATTTCAAAATTCCCTAAGCAATGAGCAACTCCACCCGACATGGCCAACCAATCATGAAGTTTGCCAAGGCTAAATCGAAGATGTCCAAGACACAGCCAAGAAGGAAGATGTCTTGCCAAGTCCAAAGTCCGCCCAAGAATGGCCTACTAATAATGAAGTCTACCCACCTAGCAAGAAAAGTGGCTTGCCAATGATGAAATCCTCCTAGGTGAAAAATAACAGTGCCCAAGACACAATGAACTCCGCCATCCAATGGCATGGAAAATGTGAAGTCCGCCATGCTATAAATTCAAAATGTCCAAACAATAATGAGTTCCGCCTTGACACTTGGAAAATGTCCAAGATCATTCAAAGTCAGCCCATGATAAAAGCAAATTATCCTACCAATAGCCAAGTCCGCCTAAGGAAGAAAAAAAGAATTGGCTTGCCAATGAGGAAGTTCACTCAAGCATAATAGAAAAATGGCATGACATGTGCCAAAGTCCGCCAAGGTTATAAACAAACATGGTAAAATTTGCGGAGAGGAAACAAAAATACAGGTTGAATTTTCCTACAACAAAAGAATCAAATTTTGATTAAGTGTTTGAAAGAAAACAGGAAGAATGAAGAGGAATAAAGAGGAAAAGTAAAGAGGAAATGAATAAAATCCTTGTCCAAGGATGGAATCTGCCCTACTTAGCACAAGCCAAATTCATAATTAAAGGCAAATCCACAGGCAAAGTTCAATTCGAGCATAGAGATGGCCAAAATCTTGGCTAAGTGTTGAATGGTCCACATGAAGGTGTTACAAAATGAAATTGAATAGCCAAAATTTGGCTAAGTATGGGAAATACTTCACAAAGAAAGTTCCAATTTCCTCCATTGTGGCGAAAGCACAAGGGAGTTTTTCTCCAAATTCAAGGCACTTGAAGGAATTTCAAAGCAATCAAGAAAGAAAAGTTTAATAACTTTAAGTCTAGACATCTACTCCAAGGGGAAACTTCCAAACCTCAAAGATTCAAATGCAAGTGAGAAGAAGAAACCAAAATCTCAAAGGAAATCCAAGATCAGAGTTAGGAAGAAACAAGAACAAAGTGACCAAGGAAGACATCCACCACGCTGAGATGGCATCTCATCATCTTCCAACCAACCAAATTGTTCCAAGTCAACATATCTAGGTTCAATGAACTTGACTTATCTATGGAATTGGTTTATATTTAGTAGAAGGACAAGTGTCCCCAAATGTAATTTTCTCATTGGTCGAGACGTAGTTAGTTGTGACAAACCCTAATTAGGGTTTTATTTTGTAATCTCGGTCGTTGATTTGAAATCAATCTTGGCCATTGAATTGTAATTGAAGAGCCTATAAATTGAGCTCACCCCTCATTTGTAAAACATGGGAGCATGTTGCAAAACATGTTGAGATAAATAAATTGTTGCTTACAACTGCCAAAGTAATAAGTAATGCATTGTTCGAATCGATGGTGATTACCTCTATTATCTTGGAGTTGGCATGGTTCTTATCCCTCATCATAGTTTAGATTTTATTTGCATGTTTGTTAGATGAATGAAAGATTTGATAGTATGGATTGGTGAAATTATTGCTCATACTTTCTTTGAATGAATGATTTATGTTCAATGCATAAAGTTAGCCTGAGCTTATATTGTGGATGCTTAACTTCTGTCTGGATAAATATTGTTCGATTTGATGGTAGTTATTCATGACGTGAAAATCACAAGCACACCCCTTAGAAGATTGCACTCACTTTGTGTAGTTGTCCTCAATGTGGCGAAGCAAAGTGTTGTTATTGGTTTCACCAAGTCCATACCGCCTCTTGAATTCTTAGGAGTAGATTAGAACTTCTAAACCCTTATCTCCTTTTTAGTTTGCTTGAAGTCCATGATCCAAGACCCAAACAATAGAGCTTCATTGTCTAGACCTTCATTGTGAATTGAACAAGCCTAGCGTAAGTCCCTTTGTGTATTACCAGCATATCACAACGCCCATTGAGCTTATCCACACGTCAGGACCTGACAAAAGAAACCTTGGCATCACCATATGATCTTCTAGCAATCTTAGCATATGCGGTGGTTTTTCAAGAGAGGATAGAGTGTCTTTGGACATTTTATTTTGTGTTTGGTGAGTAACAAAACGCACACCAACAAAATTGGCACTAGAAGGACCAACATTAGGTTGTTTATTTTCACAAGTAGGGAAATTCAGCTGGATGGAACCAGTATGAACTTTGAAATGCCAAATTAAAGATATGTTAGATCTCTTTTATGTCAAAAAATCCAAAAAATGTAAAAGAATTTAAAAAATTCCTAAAAAAAAAAATCAAAAATGGAAAATCAAAAAAGAGACTTCTCAATGGATGGGCGTTTGTTCCATATTTCTTGTTGTCAGGACAGTCTTCTTGTGGATATCACTCAGATTCAGGAAAATTTGAATGCACAACTGCACCCCTGGAATTTGTCACGATTTGCCTTACCAGGGAGGTGTAGGATTCATGAGACCCCCAAACACGAAGAAATTAGTTGCTTGACATTCCTCTCAAGGGTAGAACTTGTTCTCCAAGGAAAAATTTTCTTTTGGGATGTTCCCAAGCCAGGAGTGTTGGACGTAGAACCAGATGATTATAGCATTCCAGAAGTTACGAATGAGACCTTCACGAGGTTCTTACTTAGAATCCAAAATCAGATGGAACTAGGTAATGTTCACTTGAAAGGTGTTTTGCTTCCTCGTTGGTGTCGGATTCACAATGCACCTCACTCAAAATTCACTTGTTCAATATGTGAAGAGGCCATCAACCAAGCTAGATGTTAGTTTGGATTATCAGAATTGCCAAGGAAATGCATCTGGAACGAGCATCTTAGTCCTACATCAAAAGAACAAAGCATTGCAACATCATCAGGTTGTGAAGGAAGAAAATTGGAAGAAGATATTATAATTGGATCAAGCATTCAAGTAGATGAAGATTGTTCCTACATCACACTAGAATGAGAAGCAATCGAATACATCCAAGCAAGAGGAACCACCCAAGGCAACTGTCAGCATACAGAAGTGAATGAATATATAGAATTGCAAGTTATTGAGGATCATCAAGAACCAGAAATGGAGGACTTAGCTCAAAGTAGAGATGGTGTGAGAAGTTTCCAACGTTCATTCATCCAAGGAGGAAAACATGAAGAGGGAAGTGGTTCTAGTGCACTTCAATAAGGAATAGTCCTTGATGAAGAAGTTCGTTCATGCACGCTCAAGATGGAAGAAATGATAAGCGGCTTGGGGCAAGATGATACGTTTGACAATCAATGGGCTACCAAGATGGAAGCAGAATATGAAATACATTTCACGTCGGTGCTTGATCCAATAATCACAGTCACGGAGGAATTGCTTGATGAAATTGAAACAAATGGAACGCTACCTAATAAACAAGTAACTGTGACAGAGACAGAAAATGAAGAACAATTCGGGTTGGGGCTTGACCCATTGTTAGGGATTCAAAAGGAGTCGGTGCATGAAATACTCCAAATTTCCAAATCCCCTTTTGAACCCAATTCCCATCACACTACGCCCAATTTGGAACGTGATGTTGATCTCCATGTTTCAGATGCAAGTGGTATGATTCACCATCAACTTCGACCTCCTAATGAAGCAATGGATGACGAGCAAGAATTCATGTTTGCGAATGAAGTCCACCGGGTTGTATCTTTCCCTACTATTGACTACAAGGAATATCATTTTGATTATGGAGATTTAGGAAAGATAACTTGTTTTATGGATTAATCATGGTCTAGGTGAGTTGCCCCAATTACTAATCTTTCCCGAAGTTTTGCTTGAGTTTCAGATTTGTCCTTTGAAAGAATATTTTTCTGAGTTTAAAGATAAATTTGCAAAACCTCGCACTGTGACTGTTGCTTTGTTGTTACTGCACATCCTGAGAAATCATGCTAGGAGTTGTATATACTTAGGTCTTTTGACTGTTGTTTGCTTAAAAATTTTGTTTTTGTTTAGAGTAGGTTTTCTTTCACGGTTCAGGTCAGTTTGCTTTGTTTGCTTTAGATTAGTCGTTTTGCTTTCCTAGTTTAGTTTGCTTGCCCGTTTTGTTTTGCTTTCAATAAAGGGGCTCCCATTTATGAGTGGTGTTGTATCTTAAGAACTTTAGCGTCTGTGCTAATTGCTAAATTATGTTCAGTCCATTTCTTGGATAATTATTTTATGAAGTACTTTTGAATCCAAGGTTGTTCTTTTGCAACTTCATCGTTTGGTTAAGGTTAGTACTTGACTGGAAAGGGAATCATCTATTGTATCTTGACATTGAGTCTTACAGTTATTATATCTCACATTTAATGAATTCTCTAAGTCATTGTGGTTTCCTAGGTGAAGTCATGGCTAAACAACAGAAAATAATCAAAGGTCTTACTTCAGCGCCACTATAATGCTCAAACCCACGTGAGCTTCACTGCTTACAAGCCAAAGTGTGGAAATATGTGAAAAGAAAAGAAAATCAAAATGAACGAAAGAAAAAAAAATGAAAGATCAAAACACTTGGCTTTGGGTGTGCGGACATCTCTATAGGTGTACAAAAGAATCAAAAACAAAAAAACAAAATAATAAATTGCTAGAAGTAGAGAAATCTCCGTGAGATTATAGAGATAACCTCATCGGGGCTATGGACCTGCAGGCAGGCTTTATCCCGTAAATTTTAAAGAACAGATTATATGCACAGAAAATCAGACAAAATAACACAGCAGATACCCTGGGAAAACCCTCCTCTTGAGGGAGAAAAACCCAGCAACAAAGATCTCTCTTATTTATATAAACAGTGGCAACAATTCACTTTACAATGAGGCCGAACACAAGGCCAAAAATCTGTACCTTCACCAGATACAATGACAGATATGACCTGCACTTCTGACAGTATAAATCTGTCCTTCAAGGATATTCACAACTTGCCCTTGATAAGGTTCACACTCAGCTTTAGATAAACTTCAGACTGCAAACACTAGAAGAAGACGTTGACACTTGAATAAGTTCGCACTAGACCAGAAGTTCGCACTTGACTTGCCTCTTGAATAAATTCGCACTTAGAAGAAATTTGCACTTGGAGATAATTCGCACTTTCTTGATGAATGATAAATGGAAGGATGAACCTTGTATATATACAAATTAGAGAGGTCGCACCTCTTCATGTTATAAGGTCGGCCAGAATACAATAATAAATATTAAATACAAATCATAAAGAATGTCGGCCTCAAGTGAAATCATAATGTTGCCAAGAGAAGCGCTCAAAATAAATGACTCTTATAAATAGATAGCCGATAGGCTACATTTATTATGTCTTCATTCGTGGCTGGAAGGATGAACCCGAAGCTGCTCAAAAACATTAACACTCCCTCTCAGCTAGGGAGAGAACTTCTAGCTGCACAAGACAAATCATCTCAACAAGATGTCCATCACATTGGCTGCAACCAGATGTGAAAAGAAGAATATCACAACGTGATATTAGATATCGCCTCAACACGATATCGACCATAATATGGCAAGTACAAGTGTTCATCACTTGCGTGATGTTGTCACCTCAACGTGACTTTCACCATGACTCTCTCAAAGGGTGAAACACAAGTACAATATATGTCATGGAGTCTCATACATGACATCCACCATGACTGTTCGTGAGGGGTGGGAACGCTGGCTTTCACTTCAAATCTTCCTCGGCCTCTAAGAAATGCATTTCAACAAGGCTCACCGATATCGGTGATTCCATCAATCAAGGTCGGATTTACCATACCAAGCTGACCCCGAAGTAATAATAAACTTTATCCTTGGCGAAGAGGCTTGGTGAGAATATCTCGCCCCGTCACTACATCGCTAATGCACTAACCTATTGTTCTCCTCGACTACATCTCTAATATAGTGGAATTTGATCTCAACATGCTTAGTTTTGTCATGAAACACAGGGTTGATAGAAAGCTTCACATAGCTCTGGTTATCAAAATGAATGATAGTAGGTTCCATTGATTGACCAAACAATCCTACAAGGAGCTTAATGGCCACACCGCTCCCGAGTTGCCATAAGTTGCAATATACTGCCTCATTGCATCAATGCTACGTGATGATCAGCTCTGCAATTCAAGAAATCATAGCGTAACTCCAAATCAAGCAACTGTGAGGTGCTCTTCCGATCTATACACAACCCGCCCACCAATCAAGAAACGCATGTAACTCCAAGTCCAGATCCGGCGCATACCCCAAACCCATATCCACCTTGTGCCACGCAAGTATCTCAATATGTTTAGCTGCAACAAGATGTATCTCGCCTCTTGACTATAAATTGGGCTATGCACTCCACCGTGATAGCAAATATTCGTCTAGTGTTAACTAGATACATCAAGGATCCAATCAGTTGTCTGTACAATGTAGGATCCACCAAATCTGAGCTAGCTGCAGCCTCCTTCAATTTATGTAGATTGGTCTCCATGGGTGTAGACATGGATTTGCAATCCATCATGCCAAATCTCTTAAGTATATCAATGGTGTACTTCCCTTGACTTAGAATCATTCCATCTGGTTTCTGCCAGACTTCTAAGCCAAGGAAGTAATGTATGAGCCCAAGGTCCTTCATCTCAAATTCAGAAATCAATTCCTTCTTACATTCAAGAATCAGGTGATCTTCTCCAGTAAGGATCAGATCGTCAACATATAAAACCAAAATTAATGCATCACCATTGATTACCTTGAAGTAGAGATTTGAATCAGCATCATTCTTCAAGAAGCCCAAGTAAACTTGATAGGGTAATCGATCAACTCTTTCGCATTCATGCACGAGGAGCCCTGCTAAGACCACATACAAGGCCTTCTTCAACACTTGGTAAACATGTACCTCTCATGAATCCCAAATCCATCAGGTTGCTCTATATAAACCTCTTCCTCAATCACTCCATTGAGAAAGGTTGTCTTCACGTCCATCTGGTGAATCTTCCATCCTCTAGATGCAGCAATAGCAATGATGGTTTTGACTGAAGTGTAGCGAGCAACAGGAGCAAAAGTCTCATCATAATCAACTCCCTCTTTCTGAGAGAACCCACGAGCCACAAATCTTGCCTTGTACTTCTCAATGCTTCCATCTGCAGCATGCTTAATCTTGAATAGCCATTTAGAAGATACCATAGACTTGCCCTCGGGTCTAGGAACAATATCCCAAACATCATTTTTAAGAATTGACTGATACTCCTCTGTCACAGCATCTCTCCAAACCTGATGACTAGATGCTTCCTCAACACAGGTAGGCTCGGATTCTATAATCTGACTCATCAAGGCAACATAACTCGAGAACTTATGTGGCCTTTTGCTTTCTCTGAATGTGCCTCTAGGAGCTGCAAAACTTTCAGCCTCTTGCATAGTATGCCTGGCCTATAGAGGTCTCTTTCTCCCAATAACACACGAGGGCCCATCAAAGAGGGTTCCAAGGGTTCACCAGATCAATATCTTCTTTGGTTCCGGTCTCAATCCTTCGTGAGTATGGCTATCAACTTCCATATCCCTCGAGGAGACTCTTCATTATCAATCTCCATGAATCCCCCTCGATCTCCCGAATGCAACATCTTCCCTCAAATGTGACATCCCTACTGATCTCGATCATCTTCTGACATGGAATGTAAATTTTGTAGGCTTTTGATGTCTCACTATAGCCCACAAATATTCCCTTTTTTCCAGAAGGCTCCAACTTGGTTCTCTTTTCCCTGGGAACATGAACATAGACAGGACATCCAAAGATCCTCAAGGACGGGACTTCAGTTTCTTCCCTCAGAAGGCTTCTTCTCGAGTCATATTCTCCAAGATCTATGAGGACTTTTGTTCTCAATATACACAAAATTAAGTCCTAAAAAAGCTTCATAGGAAGGTTTGCAAATCTTGGATCATGGATCATGGCCTTTTGCCGCCTCCACAATCATTTTGTTCTTTCTTCGCAACACCGTTTTGTTGGGGATTATAGGGAACACGAAACTCCCTCTTAATCCCTGCATCAATATAAAAATTCCGAAAACTACCAGAGGTGTATTCTTCACCATTGTCAGATCTGAGGACCTTAATTCTTTTACCAGAAATATTTTCTACTAAGGCTTTAAATTCTTTAAACCTATCCAACACTTCCTCAGACTCTTTAGATTTCAAAAAATAAATCCAAGTCTTCCTAGAGTGATCATCAATGAAAAGAACATAATACAAGAAACCGCTCGAAGAAGGAACAGACATAGGACCACATAAATCAGAATGAATAAGCTCTAAAATACACTTAGATCTATTTTCTCTACTATGAAAGGGGGCTTTTATATTCTTACCTAATGCGCAGCCCTTGCAAGTACCTTCGTGCTCTTGAGTGAACTTAGGAAGACCCGTCACCATCTTCTCCATGATAGGTAAAGCTCGAAAGTGTAGATGAGCCAATCTCCGATGCCAAAGATCGCATAGACTTGAAGAGTCATGAACCAAAGCTTGTAATGAACATGTGCAGACCTTGTAAAGGTTTTCATGTCTAACTCCGATTACTTGAGCATCCTTGAAGCTAGAGTTCTCCATCCATACTAAAACTTTTCCTTTGGAGAAGGCAACTTGATATCCTTTATCTTCCAAAGCTGAAATAGAAATAAGATTGCGCTTGATTCCAGGAACATAAAGAACATTACCCAATTGAAGTGAAATGCCGGAATCCAAATGAAGTGTAGAGGTCCCAACTCCTTTCACGGAGTAGCTAGCATCATCACCAATGATGACTTGTTCAGAAGACTCCTCCACCAAACTTGATAATTGCTCCTTGAAACCGGTGATGTGATGTGAAGCACCACTGTCGATTATCCAAGTGTTGGTGTTGGAGGGTATACTGCTTGATAATGTTGAATAGAATAAATATTCACTTGAATCCTTTTGAGGAGAGGCATCATCAACATCCGCAATGGTGACCTGTTGCTTAGGTCTAGTTGGACAATACTTGGCGAAGTGCCCAAACTTATCACACCTATAACATTGAATCTTGGACATATCCCTCTTCTTCTTAGATGGAGGAGCATCATCATTTCCCTTGTCCCTATTCCTTTTGAAGAATCCTTTCCTTCCATCTTTTCCTTTCTTCTTTGAAGTATGGGAGGCGAGAACATGAATATCTTCATTCTTTGAACTTTGACCAACGCCTCTTGCCATCAACCTTGATTCCTCTTAAATGCAATCAGGTCTTAGGCGATCAAACTTAGGCAATTTTGACCTCACACTGATTCCCTGAATGTATGATTCCCAAGACAAAGGCAGCCCATTGAGAGTGAGCATAGTCAGATCCTTGTCTTCAACCATATGCCCAATTGTAGAGAGCCGATCTCTCAAATCTGCAATCCTCATAAAGTATGCAATCACAGATTCACCTTTCGTCATCTTCACATGATGAAGTTGTTGCTTCAGTGCAAGTGCCCGACTGGTATTGTTGATTTCGTACATCTTTCCAGTATATTCTATATATCTCTCGCTGGTTCTAACTTAGAGATGATGGGGAATAAATGCATCCTGCACACCAACCAAATCCGTTCACCATCAGAATCTCTTTCTTTCCCTCGTAAGTGGCAAGTAGACTCTACTTAACTCACCCAAGTCATTTTCACAAGCATGATCCGAATTCCATGATGAAGTTGATGCACCTTCGAAGTCTATCTTCAACCTTCAAACCATTCACCATCTTGACCTAAGTAGATAAGGAGCAACAAAAGGGTATGCTGATTTGTAATAATCTGATCACGATCCTCTCAAACCCGCTCTGATACCATGTGAATTTTTAAAGAACAGATTATATGCACAGAAACTTAATTCAAATCAGACAAAATAACACAGCAGATACCCTGGGAAAACCCTCCTCTTGAGGGAGAAAAACCCAGCAACAAAGATCTCTCTTATTTATATAAACAGTGGCAACAATTCACTTTACAATGAGGCCGAACACAAGGCCAAAAATCTGTACCTTCACTAGATAGAATGACAGATAAGGACCTGCACTTCTGACAGTATAAATCTGACTATTTGCAACTTGCCCTTGATAAGGTTCACACTCAGCTTTAGATAAACTTCGTACTTAGCACTTGAAGAAGATCCACACTTGACACTTGAAGAAGTTCACACTTGTCACTAGAAGAAGTTCGCACTTGACTTGCATCTTGAACAAATTCGCACTTAGAAGAAATTCGCACTTGGAGATAATTCGCACTTTCTTGATGAAGATAAATGGAAGGATGAACCTTGTATATATACAAATTAGAGAGGTCGCACCTCTTCATGTTATAAGGTCGGCCAGAATACAATAATAAATATTAAATACAAATCATAAAGAATGTCGGCCTCAAGTGAAATCATAATGTTGCCAAGAGAAGCGCTCAAAATAAATGACTCTTATAAATAGCCGATAGGCTACATTTATTATGTCTTCATTCGTGGCTGGAAGGATGAACCCGAAGCTGCTCACAAACATTAACATATCCAAGGATGCTTTTGGAGTTAAGACAAACTACACAGATTGCCATGATGGAACCAAAGAGTCATATTGTCCTATGAGACGGAAATAAACACATTTGCACACACTCATAATTGGAGGATAAAAGATCTTGATACAGTTTAGGACTCCTCTTCCCTTTTGAGTACTCTTCTTAGCCAAAGGGTAAGTTAGTTAGAATTAATCTAAGATTTTGGGTTTGAAGTAGATTCTATCTATGAAATGTTCGAGAACATTTATTCAGGTTGGCACTAGATGTTGTGACCTTTTCACACATTGCCCCATTGCAAATGGCGACCCCCTTGTTTTTTTCTTTTTAGAGTTTTGCCTTGGCGTCCCAACTGCTAATCACCATTTTTCTTTTACAATGAGGAGTTAGAGTTTTCAGGTGGTCATCTGAGTCAAGTAGAGAATTCAAGCCCAAAAAAGTGCATAGACATCGTCAAAGTACTCAGAAGGTCCGAAAGACGAAGAACGCCATTGCTTTCAATCAATTTTGTCACTTCCTATTTTTTAGAGATTCTGCTTTTTTTCTTTTTGCTTTTTCTATTTTTGGCACTTTGGGAACAATCCGGGAAGCAGCTTTTTCGCCTGATTTTTGCTTTTTGCTTTTTGCTTTTTTCAGCTTTTTTTGAAAGTTGACCTAGGGTTGGGTCCCACAGGTCATGGTGTCAATGTTTTTTATCTTCAAAATCAAAAAAAAATTGTGCCTCCGAGTATAAAAAGCAAGAAAAATCTCCAAACAAGGGTTTTGTTCCAGATGATCCAAGAGAAAGCATGAAATTCATCTACGTGTCAAGGAGAAATGAGATGTGTCCAGAGAACTTCAAAGTCCGCCCAAGGATGGATGTCCAAGCAAATGGTCAAGTCCGCTTGGAAGGAAAAGAAGCATGTCCAAGACTTGATGAAGTCCGCCCTTGGCATGAAGAGCATCATGTCTAACTTGAAGCAAAGTCCGCCCAAGAGGAGATGGCAGAGATCAAGCCAAGACCGCCCAACTCAAAGAATACATGGCATAAAGTTGGTGAAGTCCGCCTAGACACCAAGGAATAGATGGCAAAGGAGTCATGAAGTCCAACTTAGCTTGAAAGATGCTTGTCCAAACTACTATGAAGTCCACCCTAGGCCAAGAAAGAAAATGTTTTAAGTGTTGGTAAAGTCCGCCCAAGCTAAAGGAGAA